>FIZU01062249.1:0-12465 GCA_900064475.1 Pseudococcus longispinus
AGGTCAAAAAGTTGCAGATGGCTGAAAAATCGAGATTTTTGAGTTTCAAAAAAATCAAATAACCTGTGATTGGTACCAAAACTGGATCTAAAGAGCTCCTTTTGACGCAGAAAAACTATTTCGATTAAAAATTGAAAATTTTCCATTGCAGTGTTGCCAACTTTCGATTTTTGCAACAATTGATTTTAACCATGAAAAATTTTAAAAATATTGATTTATTATAAAAATCGAAAATTGACAAGATTGCAATGAAAATTTTTCAATTTTTTAATCAAAATACCTAATTTTTCAATTTTTTTTTCAAAATTTGCTGCCACGTATTTTTTAATTCTTCGATTTTTTTTCAAAATTTTCCACCACATATTTTTTAATTTTTCGATTTTTTTTCTTCAAAATTTGCTGCCCCAGAATTTTGCGCTTATACCCCCCCCCCCACCCCCGTAAATCGTTGCCTGGCCTTTTCTTCAAAACACTTAGCCGTCGTGAAAAATAATGTTTTTTTTAAACCATTTTAGATGAAAAAATTTTTCTTCGCAAAGACCCCCCTCTCCATTTGATTGCCTGTCTGACTACTCCACAAGGTTGTTCGAAAAATACACTTTTTTTGAAATTATTAAAAACCTGCGAAATATTCCACCAATTATCCATATCACCAACTCTAATTTCATTACCCATTCGCGTCAACATTTCGGTAAAATAATTCTAATTAATTCGAGTTGTAAAAATTTATCGTTTTTAAAGCGGTCATAATTTCATTGGCGAATCAAAACTAAAGCCGAAAGCTGTCGCGATTTAACAAAGGTTAACGACGTAATATTTTGACACCGATTTGAATTTTATTCTGATATGCTTACTCGGTTTATCTAAAAATAGATCACGACGTTACATAGGTTACTCAATTAACCATATCTTTGTCTTTTTCCAAAAAAAAAGAAGGGTTCTTTCGATATAAACGTCAAGTTTTTGAGTCTCGTGATCAAAAAATTCGAACGGTTTCGCCTTTGATTAGTATTTCACGTTCACGCGACTCGTACGTATTATTTATTTTTAAAAACCAGCTAATATTTGAATTGTAAAAATATACATATTAAGCTACGTAACGTTCGAAAACCCTAATGATATTTCAAGCATGAAAACGTGTTTACTGTAATGAAAAATAAAAAAAAGAATGGGAAATTTAAACAGTCTTATTCGCAGAAACGTAATGATGGAAATACGTCGAGTTTTAAGTAAAATAAAAAAGACATGGTTGGGTCAACCATTGCGAAAATTATTATAAATGAATGAATACGTACGTTAGTTTTGAAAAACGACCAACTAAAGGGCTGAAGTTGAAAGGAGTGGAGAAAAAATTGTGCTATTGAGAGGTGGTGCACAGTTTAAGAGCATAAAGGTGCCACCTACGTTTAGCATACTCTATTTATAATAATGTTATATTTGTCAGTTTTTAGAAATAAATTAGTGTGTTGTTTCAGCAGTACGAAAATAGAATTAGAACGTTATTGTGTATTTATTTCGTTATTTGTTTATCATTGCGTCCGTTTTCATTGATGCAATATGACTTTTTTTTTTTCTTTCTCCAAGTGCTAAATGTACATGCGCAAACTTCTACCGAGTATTGGTGAACTTCATCACGTGTACTATTAAAATTTTATATACGAATGTGTGATCGTATGTGTACGATTGTGCTGTGTGTATGTATTATAAGTGTAGAATTTTTTTTATCGTAACGAATGCCTGCGTAAAACACTACGCATTAAGCATTCGGTTTTCGCGAATCGGTCGCGTAATTATGGTTGCGAAAAAAATTTAAAATTTCGAGTCGAATTAAGTTGTACGTATACAAACGTGCGCGATTTTTCGCCCCGAAAAGAATAACGTTATAGATAACGTAATGTTTTGATTTTCGAGATGAGTCGATAATGAAGTATATCGCGATTTATACGGGCGTCGTGTGGTATTATGGCTGTTTAGCCGTAGTGTAGGTACAATTACCTATACGTATATGTACGTACCTACTAACATACGTGATGCGGATAATATTTTAGTAATATTTTTGAACCGATGCGACGTGTAGGAGTGTTTTAGAATTTGTTTACACCTGTTTGTAATTATCGAGTTTTTTGTCGATCGTTTCGTTGGTTAGCGTATGATTTAGATTTTTTATTTATATTCGTGCTGTTCGAGACTCGACGTTCCACTTGGAAAAATTCGACTGCTGCATGAACATTTAGCTGATATAGCACGATACGGATGTATGTCTATGTCTATTGTGTACTGTACGGTACGCATTGCATTGCGTGCGATACGAATACGAGTACTTGTTGGATTTAGTTTTTTTTTTCGACAGGTACGAAAAAACATAGCCAAGTATTTTTACCCGGTTGTGTTGCGTAAACCTGTTCGCAGAGCTAACTTGTTACCTATACCTATATTGATTCAGCTACCGTTGTTATTGGCTTTAGGCTGTTTTCTAAAATAAATAATCAAAGAGTTGATCTCTCATTCCTAATGGTAGAATGTGTTTCGTATTGTGTTTTCAAACTTGCCAATAAGAACCTGTGGCAGAATTAGCAAGCGGATAGAACAGGTGTGGTTCTTTTTTTGAACGAGACACGTGGGTTTACTTTTAGCATGGGTTGGAAGGAAATTTTGGAGAAGGGGGATCACAAATTTACCTTGGGTGAGCAGGAGGGGAGGTCAGGAGTGGGAATACCTATATTTTTGCAAGTAAAGGGAGATTTTTGTTCAATCGTGATTTTTTTTTACTGCAACGTAATTTTTTTTTGGGACACCCGGGTAAAAAAATTTGCTAAATTAATCATACGAAAAAAATTTTGAACAAAAGTTGAAGAGCCAGGATCGTACAGTCAGGGGGTGTCCGAGGGGTGTCCCCTCCCCCATTTTTCTCAAAAAAAATACGACAAGTCCTGTCCCAGTCAGTAAAATGTAAACAAAGGCTGCCTATTGGGCATGAAAAGCACGAAATTTGTCCAAAAAGCACAAAATTTTGATAAAACCGAGTAAATTTTGAAGTTTGATTTTCGATAATATTCCTTCAATTGATTAGAATTTAAATTTTAAAAAAAGTAAAATTTCAGCTTTGAATGATTTTTTTACAAACATGGAGAAACTTAGGATTTTTTGCTCTTTTTCACGAATGGAGTATTTCTGATTTTAAAAAATTTTATGTGAAATGAAATAAGTTGAAAAAAATTAAAGTTTTTCGATTTTGCTGAAATTGCGATATCTGATGGATATCGACTTGAAAGAAGTCCAAACATAATGTTTAGGCCTCTAGCTCATCTCGGAGGAGATTATAAGTTCCCAAAATAGCGTCACTCGAGTATTTTAAAAGATAATTGGGAAAAAGGGAAAAAATGAACGAATTTGGTGTAAATTCAGGTTGATGGTGTATTTTGGTGTCATTGATGATGTATTGCAATAAAAAAAAATTTCTACCAAAAATGACCTATTTAAGGGAGCAAAACTGGCTAAAAAACGGTTTTTTGAAGATTTAGGCATGACCCCCTCCCTTACCAAAAATCAAAAGAAATTCTACGTCATGCAAAATGGTCTGAAAAAAAAAATTCGTTCCCGCACCAAAATCGTGCCCCTTGTAGTGATTTAAAATTTTCAAAGTTGATTTCAAAGTCACTGTAGGGGTTGGAAAAATCTGAAAAAATTTCATAACATTCCCCTTGAGTACCTGTACCCACATACCAAGTTTAATGAAAATCGATCTGAAACTCGCTGAGATAGAATTTTTTAGCTTAAAATCAGTATTTCGACGGGTCAGCCCCTTGGGGTGAGGTAAACGATGCATAAGCTCTAAAATCATATTTTATTTCAACTAATCGGAAGCCTTGAAAAAAAAATTGAAATTCGACTAGAGGCCGATTGATCCCCCCCCCCCCCACACACCAGAGCCTTAATTCATCTTTTCAACAAAATAATAGATAATTATTTTTCAAAATTTCACATAAAATCGAATCTTTTCTTGCCAAACCAGCCGTCCTTTGAATCAGTGATATCTGGAGAGGGACCTGGACTCTCCCCCCCCCCCTTTGACGACAAAAAAACTGGAAAAAATGATAAAATTTCAGGATCCTTTAAATATCCAAAAAATCGTTTTTCATTTTTTTGGCTCATTTTATGTGAAAAAAACCTCTGAATTCAAACGGAAGTGGTCCCAGGTCACCAAACTCAAAATTGGTCGAGTTATTGTAATTTAAAGGCAGTGAGGTCAAAAAAAAATTTATTTAAAATTAAAAAAAAAAATTTCAACTTTTTGAAACATTTTTGAAAATTTTTTTTTAATATTTTGAAAAAACTTTGAAAGCTTCTCCTGTAAAATTACGTTTTTGGTCGGATGGTCCCTTTTATTGGACACCGTGTCACATATACTTATATCTTTGTTCAATTTCAGCTGAACATGTTCCAAATTAATTTTCAGTAGCTGAAGTAGGTAATTGGCATTTTCAGTGATTCTGCTCCTTTTTCCTTGGAAAATCCTTCAGTTTGTCTTTGGTGCCAGAGAATAGCTCCCTAAATCGATCTGAATTATCTGTAGGTATCACATACCACTGAAAACATTGAAAAATTATCCTTGTAAAATGTAGTTTTTTAGGGTGAATAGAGGATGGAAGGTCGGATCTTTAACAAGCACTTTTAGGGCACACACCAAATCAACATGCTAAAAGTAACCTCTTAAGTCATTTTAAATGGATTTTTAAGGTCGAAAAATGACTAGAAGAGTTTTCTCGCACTCCCCCAATTGCTGTAGGAGGCTGATTTTTGGGTATGTTGTACATCTTTCGATTATCTAAGAACCTATTTTATTTTCAACGTTTTTTGAATTTTTTGCTCCTACTTCTCATTTCATAAAAAATTCTGAAAATTATTTTAAAAAATACACAGTAGGTATTGGGAAGGGAGGGGAGATATATTGGTAACATTCAAAAATAAATTGAAACAGCGCGAAATTTTTTCAAAAAAGCACGAATTTTAATTTTTTGCAATACGTAAATTTCACTAAAATCGAAAACTAAGTCTTCTAGGAAAAAGCTGATATCTCACGGGGAAAGATAATTTCAAGCTCTACAATTTTCATCCCTTTCATTTTTTTCGTTGCATCGTTAGTTTGGCCAGAAAATCCATGTTTTATGGAACATTTACAAATTCGATTTTATATTTTTTGTGTTTTGTTCATTTTCTGGATTTTCTGACCAAAGTAAGGGTGCTACAAAAAAAACACTGGAGATAAAAATTGTAGAGCTTGAAATTTTCTTCTTCCGCCGAGCTATTAGTTTTTTTCCTAGAGGACTTAGTTTTCGAGATTTTTGCAGTCAAAGTGTTTTTTTTTTTCATTCTCAAAATCATCGACCTTATAAATTGGCCATCATGTATTTTCGTAAAATATTGATTAATGTTGAAAAAATGATGAAATTTTCATTTTTGAATATCTTTTCATGCAAAAATTTTCGCCCTCGCCTCGCTCGGCCTGAATAATATTTCAGTTTTTTGAAATTTTACGTAAAATCATATTTTTCTCGTCAATTTTCCCCTCCTTTAACTTTCATTCAGCATTATTTCATCAAAATATTATGATCTTGAAAAGTCGAATAAATCTAAAATCACTCCTTTCTGCCCCCTAAGGACAATTTTTGAAGGCTCCCTTCCCAAAAATCTTCTTTTGGTTCTTATTAAAAGTAAAACCACATGTCAACCCTTGTTCAGAAAAAATATACCCTTTTTTTCATGCTAAACTGCGTATAGGTGTCAAATCGACAGCGTGTGATACAGGTAGCTTTTCTTAAAACGTTTTCCAAAAATACCTCGTACGTAGGACGTTGGGTATTTTTAGAAAGGGTTAATTTTATACTGATGTGATTTTAAGAAGTTCTCACGTGTATATGATCCGTGTCTCGTGTTTATTTGGTATTATTTTAGCATGAAATCTGGAAGTAGATTTGATTCTTCCGTTTGAATGAAGACATGTGCTGGAGACATGTTCTCAAAACGTTGATTGTACTGTTTTAATTTTTTTCCCTGGCGTTCGGAATAAAGACGTCATAACTCAAAAAAGGAAGTTTTTGGAAAATTACAGTTTTAGACATTTTTGTTCTATTTCGAGAATCTTTTTTCACCTAATTTGTTTGGTCATCTCGGACGATTAAACATACCTTTTTTTAGACATCTTTATTCGGTATTTTTGGATACGAAATATCTTGTTGTGGATTTGAATTTGATTCCTTCGCTTGAATGAAGACATGTTAGAGACATGTTTTCAAAACATTGATTTTACTGTTTCAATTTTTCATAACATGATTTCGCTCAGTTAAAGTAAAAACGTTGATGACGTCATTTTACAAAAAAAGACAAATTTTTGGAAAATGACAGTTTTAGATATTTTTATATTTCGAACTTCATCTTTCGGACAATTGTTTGATCATTTCGGACGCTTAAACACACGTTTTTGTAACCCTGAGTACAGGGAGCTAATAAATCATTTTTTATGAAACAGATTTAGGGGTTTGATTCAGTTCGTCTTGAGGAGTGGAATAACGTAAAATATTTAAATTTGTCAAAATTTAAATTTTTCGTCAAGAAGGGGTCTAGAAAAAATAGGGAAAGGGAGAGGAAACAAGTGTAGACGAAATCTAAGTTGCAGAATAGAAGGTATTAATATCGATAGCTATTTTTAATCCACAAATTTTAAATTATTGGAAAACAGTAATCAATTTTTTCAATTTTAAATCATCGAAACAGTCCAATTAATTCATTTTTCTCAAGTTCTGTCTACACACGTACAACATTTTTGTTCATAACTCATGCAATTTTGAAAAAGCTATTTTGGGTTTATTTAACGTCTATTTTTTTATTTTTTTTCTAATACAAATACAAAAAAAATAGTCTCTGTCGACATTGAAAAAACACTGCAGTTTGAAAATTCAAAACGGCATGAAATAATTATTTCTTTAAATTTAATTAATGGTTTGAATTTATTCGTTAATTTTCGTCGAAATCGAGAATAACATTTCATGAATTTCTTTTTCGGCGAATTTGTAAAACAAAATAGCTGAAAAAACTAAACTATAAAATTAAAAAAAAAGTGAAAATTTAAATTCAAGATTTAAAATTTAGGTATTCATATGTAATTTAAGTTTTTCAAGTTTCCTAGATATTGAAAAATTCGGCCAGTGAAATGTACATTACACCTCGCCTCTCCTCCCCAATCCCTCTTGATTGATTGACCACTGGGTGAATGCTCTGAAAATACGTTGGAAAAAAATCAGAAGAGAATTGCGAGGCAAAATGTCGATTAATATGCATAAATTTGCATGGCTTGAATATAAAACTTTTAACTGGTTACACCGTTAATTTTTTAATGAAAATTTTATTCATTTTATACCACTGCTCCTCCCACTCTCTCAGTCTGCTTTCGTTGGTTTCATGAGATTGATGCTAATAACGGTACTGGATTTATTGAGTAATTGTCTTGTTTGAACTGAATGTTTTGAATAGCGAATTTTGTCAGTTAAATTTTCAATTCGATAATACATTTGAATTATTTTTCCCTAAACCATATAATATAATATGGCGATTATTTTTCATTTTTCTCGATAAAAAAATTGTAAAAATAAAGCGAACCAATCCAAAATGGTGGATTTCGCAGAAAAATTTTCAAACTAATATTTTAATTAATGTAAAGAGCTTTATTATTATTCATTTTTTTTTGTTGAAATAATTCCTTTTAAAGATTTTATTATACGAGAGTTGTGTGTTTGCTTTTCTTCAACATGTATGTTTAAATACGAGCGAATTTATAAAATAGTTTAGTCCGAAGTTGGCATGTTTATAGCTGTTTTAATACCTTAAATACCTAATTATTTTCTAAATTTGCAATCCTTCTTATACTTGAGAAAAGGACGAAATATTATTTCAATCAAGCTCGGAATCTGGTCTTTCAAAAACATCAAATAGGTATTCGAATAGGTAATAACGAAAAAGTCAATGATGGAAAATTGAATTTTGAAATGATTTAAATCGGAGTGTTTTTAAATTATTTTAAAAAGAGGATTATTTGTTTTGATAAATATTTTAAAATTCTAATAGAATGTAAATTTTTTTCGAGTTTCTAAAATTAAATTTGAAAAAAATTCTTGGTATTCGCAGCTTCGCTAAATATATAATTCTGCAACGTCGCGAGTTCGAATAAATTTAAATATATTTTCATTGAAAATTATTTGTCGATTTTATCCAAAGTGAAATTTTCAATTACGAAATAATTATTTACATTCTGGAAAATAATAATATTCCGATGAACATACGCTCGATAATGGCTTCGATTGATGTGAAAAATTTTCATTATTAATCGGCTTTTCGACTTTTGACGCTGTTAAATTGAATGTGACCTAACGAAGTCGTTACGATGAGACTGTTTACCAAATTGTCAAGTCTGTCCAAAAAAAAATCAAATATAATCGAATCATACAGAACGCCGCGAATCTTTCTCACTGGAAAACCCAACTTATCGATTTATCGCCCATTTTACCTTGTTAACAAATATGCCGTGAGTATTATTGTGTGGGTTTTTTTGGTAGGAAATTTCATCTTTTTTATACCCTTTTTGAAAACAAAACCGCCAACTTTTCTTCTCGGTTTAATAACTTTTTTTTGTCAGTCGTAAAACGAGTGAGAAATAGGTTCGTATTTATATCCCGATGATATCGATTGTTTTATAAATTGTTTTTTCCGAATATTGTTGAGGTAAACAGATGTAAAACATCGAAATGGAAAGGTTCGTACGTACTATTATTAATTTCACGTTGAGAATTTTTTCAGAAAAAAACATTCAAAAATTTAAATTTTATCAATTTATTTTAATTCTATTCAATTTTTCAATTTTTTCACTTCTTTTATTAGAATTTTGACAAAATTTACTGCTTTTGCTACACGTTATTAAAATCATTATTTTTTCACTTCTTTTAAATACCCAGTAGATATCCTTTATTGAAAACATATGTTTCAATTGTTCTAAGAAAGTGGTCGTTTTTTAAATTGGATTATTTTGGGGTGGTGTTTAATTATTTTTAGATAAGTATGAAGGAAAATTGAAGAGCGAACAATTTTCAAAAACATCCATCCTCGTTTAGTGATTCGTCTAAGTAATTTATTCAAAAGGGAAGAGGAGTAGATTTTAATTCAATAGCTGATTTTTTAAAAAATAATATGCAACTAAATTGAGTTAAAAATTTTTCAAAAATATCACCAAAAATGCCCAAATTTTCAAGTTTTTTTTTCAAATATATTTTTTTCAATTTTCGAGACTTTTTTTCTCCACTTTACATACTATTTTTCCTGGATTTTTCAAGAAAAGAGGTCAACAATTTCGTAAGTTTGTAGTTTTTGCTCGATTTTTTATTTAAATAGGTACTTTTTTTTATCCTGAGGATGATTGTACCCCACGTTACCTCAACCTCCTCCCTTGATATCAATTTTTTTTTGTTGTTATAGGAGTGTTATTTAATGGAATTTTGTTAATATGTCAGGTATTTAACAATATTTCAAATTTATTTTGTTTCTTTGTTTCAGGTGAGTACCTATTCGGAATTTTTACCATAAGAATATAAACCGAAGATGAGTAAGTTTCTTGTTTTCGAATAATTCATTCGAGTTGAAATGTATAAGATCGTTGATGAAAATATTGATATTCGAGAATCGAAGATCAGTTATTCGCCATTGAAATTTTCAAAAGCCTCCAACACTTGAAATAAATCAGTTACTCAAAATATGGGAAAATATTTTTAATAGTACTTGAAAAAATGCATAAAAAAATACAATTTTCATTTTTATGAACCGGTTTTTGAGTTATTCGCGATTGAAATTTTGAAAAGCCTCTGGCACTTAGAATTAAGCAGTTACGTGAAATATATAAATAATATTTTTAATAGTACTTGAAAAAGCACACAAAAAAGTTCATATACGAATTTCTTTTTTATGAACCGGTTCTCAAGATATACGCGATGGAAAATTTCAAAATTTTTTCACGAATGTATCATTTCGTGAATTACAAAATAAATGTTTAACAAAATTACATTCAAAACTTTTGCAATGCCTATTCAACTATACATACTTACTTTTGATAGGTAACACAAGTAAAATCTTGCAATTTTGGGCAATATTTTTTTCTTGAAATCAAATTACGAGTAAAATAACTAAAGACGAAGATTTAATCTCTGACTGCCCAAAAATAAAAACTCGAAAAGATTCGTTAGTTGATGTATGAAATCAGCTTTTCTGACGCAGTTACCATCTACCTGTATTTTTTATCAAACAATGTATTCGATCTTCTCGTTCTCATTTAACACATTGCATGTTTTATCACAGAGAGAATAATCTACCTCAACCCCCCTCTTCAACTTTTGCAATACGGGTTCTTTTCATTTGTTGTGATATAAAGCATTCCTGAGCTGTTATACTTGAACGTGTCCAATCCCAATAATGTATCTTGATTTGGATCAAAATCGCTCGATTTTATTCTGAAAATAAAAATAGATCAGAACGAAGTTGGAACAAATAATGCTGGGAGAAAAAATAACTATACTTGGTGTAATAGAAAAACCCACTTGTCAGCCCGTTCTATTGTACTACTGGCTATAAAATTGCAATTCAGATTATCGATCGATTCGATAAAGTAGACAACAGATCTATGGTGATGACAGGCATTATCACTTGCCATATAAAGCAGCTCAAGCCACTCGTCATGGATCTTGAAATCAGTGGCACAAGTATACGCATCAACCAACATCTTAACATGTTCACGGGTCATCATACCCACACACCCAGGTTGAGTTTTGCCACCGTTAACGTACATGTCGATATCGCCTGGGAAAGAAATCAATTTATGTCGCGTTAAGCAACGAAATGAAAAATTGGCCCGAAATTACAATAATGTAACTACCGAGTTGGTCATAAAGGCCCAATACTGAATTTGTGTGAACTACGTCGACGTGGTCGGCATCTCCTTTGGATAACCTCGACGATGTTTCGGGAAAATGGGGATTTGCAGGATCCAGGCCTATAACGTGAAATTATATACTTGCATATTTTATGTAAATAATCTCACTTATGATCGATCTGAATGCAATAGAGCTAAAGGAAAGAAAATCGCTACCTGTTATTCTGTTTATGCCACTTACGCCTTTACCAACAAATCCGGCGACTTGGGCTCCCAAACTGTGACCGATCAAATGAATATTGGAAGGTTTTGCTGCTAGTTTCTCGACTAAAACATCTATAAAACTGAACAACGAATCAACTTTTATAATAAATGTTGTAAAATAATGCAAAAGTTGATGAAATTCCTGTACAAAAGCAATCGGATGTTGATCAAACTTCGTTCAAATTATTTTAATGACGTGAAAATAACTCAAAATGTCGCAATAATTGGTCAAAATACTACATGTCGTCAGTGGTTTTCTTTGAATGACAAAAATTTTTGATTTTTTGTCAACTCATCTTATGTACAGGGTGTTCCAGTAGTAGTGCGCCGCCTTCAAACTAGAAATACAGGTACCCACACTGGATAAGTATACGAATGTTTGCCGACCCCAGGATTTGAAGGGAAAAATTATGCATAAGTGCTGGTAGATGTTTCAAAACGTCGTAACTCTATTGATAATATAGAACATCTTCCAGAACTAATGCGTAACTTTGCACCATCAAATCCTGGGATTGGCCAACATGCAAACACTTATCTAGTTTGAGTTGCCACTTCACCGGTTTGAAAACGGAGCACTATAATTGAAACACCCTGTACGAATAAGTACAATTCTTCGATGTCAGAAATGCTGGATTCGTAAAAACAAAAAACCAAAAAATTACAGTTTCTTGATTTTTTTGAAATTGCAATATGATGAATATGGAGTTGAAGCTTGTGTAGACAAGAATTTTTGACCCCTAGCTCGCTAGGTCATCTCGGAGCAGGTTGTGGGTTTCCAAAATGGCGTCGTTGGGGTATTCTAAAAGAAAACTAGAAAATATGGACCAATTTGGTCTAAATTCAGGTTGTTAGGTTATTTAAATGCGGTCAAGCGATTGATGAAATATTGTAAGAGACCATTTTTCGACCAATAATGTCCGCGTCAAAGGTGAAAAATAGTCAAATAATCTGTCCACACCCCAAGGGGTGTATTCATGAACCGAATTTTCTCATTACATACCATAAAAAAAAATACAACTGGAAACTAATCAATTTGAATGTAACTCACCAAATTAATAACCCGCTAAAAAAGTTCTGTTCGACGTTCTAAATCGTAATGAAAGGAATTCTACATTTTTAACAGCAGGTAAACATCAGCTGTGATGAGCGGAACCCATCTTCCCGAATGTAAACGACAGGATCTGACACAATCCGAACCCAAACGAATTCAACAACTTACCCAAAACCAGTCAAACAAC
>FIZU01062266.1:0-12151 GCA_900064475.1 Pseudococcus longispinus
AACTCACCAAAAACTGGTTTGACAACTTCTTAGCTTCCCCTTTTTTCCCAAACCTCAAAGCTACAATTTTTATTAATTACAATCGCTTGGTTATTTTTGCATTAATTAAGTTGTGCATTTCGTGATGCACAACTACACCGCCTAATGCACCTACACTGTGAATTTCAGATTTTTATCTTTTACCGTTATTGAGGTAATGGAGCCATAAAATTTTTAAAAGCGGCTGGACGAATACATTGGTAGGTACAATCGAATTTTTGGAGCAAAAAATATTCATTGCACTTATTTAAATTTTTTTGAAAATTTGAGAGGGATTTGGCACCACTTATTTTGGATGTAGGGGGTTGAAATTTTCCAGGATTTATTTTTACATAAACAGGCGCAACTTTAGGGGATGGGAGCAAAACAAATCAGGAAAAAAATTTCCATCAAGTATTTAAGTAAAAAGAAGCACCCTACAGTAGGTGGTAAGTACTACCTATTTTGTAACAATTATCAATTTTTAATTACCTGAGTTACTGCTTATGGATTTAAGATCGCCGTTGCTAGATGATAAACTGGTATTTGAATTTGGTGTGGACGGAGTCGACGGTTTCATGTCTTTGGTTAAGCAGCCGTTACTTTTGTTTTCGTTTTTTACCGCATTGGTGCAATTGAGGTTGTCACTGTTGGCATTCGACGATTGACTGGCTTTTTGTTGAGCTAATCTTTCTTGTTTCCGAAATTTTGCTCTTCGGTTTTGAAACCAGACCTGGAATCAAAAATGGATAGTGGAATTATTAAAGGTTTATTGATGTTTTGATTTCTGTTTTTATGTTGCAGCTGTTAGCTTTTGAAGTGGAAAATGAGGAGAATGGGTCTCATAAAAGATCTCACAATGGATGGATTGGATGTCGAAGGCAGTCTTGGAAATGCTTTTGTAGAATTTTTTGAAGAACTTCAAGGTAAATGAAGTTTTAATTTAATTAAATTAGTAGGTAGCTTATTGGAATGAGATAGAAGATACATAAGAATCGAGTACCTTATGTTTTTCTTTTCTTCAAAAATTTTCATCCTCGCTTCGCTCGCACTGATTCATTTCTTATATCAATATAAGAAATATTCTTTCAAAATATTATATAAAGTCTAATTTTTTTTTGGCTAACCCTGTCAGTCCTTGCACCCCCCCCCCCCTCCACCAAATATTTTCCTCAAGTTACACTCATGATGGTATTTCATCAAATGACGCAGATACAATGTATGTAAGTGTTGGAAATAAAATTTCATCTGATTCCTAAACTAAACCGTCTTTTGGATTGATCTTCAGCCTTTCTTGTTCAAAAAAAAACATACCTTCGATTTTGACCAAATCCACGAGGGCGCGGCGGTTTATTTTGAGTTGAAACCCCAGAATTTTTTTAGCTTCCTAGCCGATAGGGAAGAGGAGCTAGGGGCCCTCAAAGTGGGGTCACTTCTGAAAAAAACGTGATGTTTTGCCAATTGCGGTAGTGTCACCTGCATGGTACCTCGGGTTGAAAATATGAAATTTGAGTTTCTACACCTCGCTCGGCCGTTCTATTTAAATTCGATACCATTTTTTCTACCCTACCAGGGGGTTGAAAACTTTCAAGTTGTTGAAAAATCGAGATTTTTGATTTATAAAAAAATAAATCACCCTTCATTTGGTATCAAAAGGGACCTAAAGGGCTCCTATTGATAGAATTGAAAATTTTTCATTGCAATGTGCCCAACTTTCAATTTTTGTGAACATTCAAAGTTTCCTAATTTTTCATGGTGAAAATCGTAAGTCCTGAAAAATATTATAATGTCTGAAAATGTTCTCTTTTGAAATTTAGTACTTGCTTTACTCAACCACCCGTTCACATTTACAGAAAAATGGCAGATAGATGAGCCAGAGATGAAAAAGTACCTATTATTTTCATTCCATTTCGAAAACATTTTGTCAAAAATACAAATACCCACCATCAATTTCTTATTTAGTATTTGTTCGTAGGACTACCGAACTAAACCCTTAAAAAAATAGCCAGTCAGCTAATATTCCTAATAGAAAAAGATCATCCTCAAATTAACGTTCGTATAAAACTATACTTACGTGGTTTGGAAATCAATACATCACGACAAAAAAAAAGGTAATATTAATTACGCACCTGATACCATCATCAGCGGCTATACGATGTTTTTTAATCTTGGTTATTTGGTTAATAAATCATTAAGGTGGAGTGCATTTTTGCACATTAAAAAGTAACTCGTTTTATATAACAGGTGTGAGTGTTTATTCGGGCAAACGAGGCTATTTACGATGACTGTTTACTTAACGGCTAAAGTAAATCCAACTACGCCGTTTATAAGTATAAGGGGTGCGCGATTTTAATTCATTGAATATTGAACGAGGGTTGTTTGTGGGTTAACGCTGTATATTGTATACCCTTCAATCGTTTGTGACGACCTGTTTAGTTGTCAAATATCACACCACGGTCGGCACAAGAATGAACTACCCAATCACTTATTTATGACGCAGCGCCAAAGTAAACATTCGATATATTTGGAATTTCACCAGGCGGCAACATTTTTTACACGGATCGCAAATCTTGGACCATTTAAATAAAGACAAAACCCATTTACGTTTAACATAACAGTTGGTGTCGTTTCTGTAATCTCTTTATTAACGCGGCGATATCTTTGCGGAGACAAGGTGCGTGCATCGTAGGGGTACCTCTGCACCCCCTTCTCTTATATCTTCGTTCGGACGATTAAGTCTGCAAAATTCATAGCGACTGGTCTCGCGAACAATGCATTTGTTGTACGGAGATCCCTCTTTTTTTATTTACACCTCCGGTCATCCCTCTCTATCTCATTCGAATAGATACCGCGGTACACAATGTAACACAGATGTTGAATTCGTGACATCTCTATTTTATAGTAGACATCATTCGATTTCAATTTATATATAAGATTTCCTATCCTATTTACTTTATAACCTTATATAGCAGCGTGTTAAATGGAGCTGTACAATTTACACGAGGTCATTTTTTATCTCTTTCGCTGCACCGTTTATTAACTTCACGGTGTATTGTTGTCGTTTGATTAAGTTGTAGTTGTTGATGGTCAAACTGGGTAAAACGGGGTGTTACAGGGTATGTACTAGTGTATGGTGCCGAATGATATGTAAAGTGCATGTGTATATACTTGATTATTTGTTTATTGCTTTTTTAAATTGTATTATTTAATAAATGCGGAACAAGTTGTATGATGGGGTATTTGAAATGGATTCGTAGGTTTTTTTTTTTAGTTATTAGGGATGGTTTTTTAAATCAAATGTGAACTTGATCATGTTGTCGGGTAATCTTTTAGCATAGGATATGCTTTTGCGATGACCAAACCTGTAAAAAAATGTCATGAAATTTTCAAAACTTGTAGCGCCACAAAACGTTACTTGAATTTGGTCGTATTCATTGATGCGAAGTCGGGTGAGGGTCGCATAAAATTTCAGATTCAACAATTACAGACAGGAAATATTCGGCTTCAAAATTCATTGGGTTTCAAAAATATGCGGTCGCCAACTCCTCGACAATTATATATACACCTGCGGAGAGTTTGCCCGAACATTATCCTCTCAGTATCATCCTGCTTTTTCTCCCTCGAACATCTCGTTTGCTAACGAATGTTCATTCATTCTTTTTTTGTGTTCAATAAATTCTTCATCTTCATTGAGTATTTCTTCTCTTAGATTATCAAATACGTAAATTGGACAGCGATTCTCGCTTCTCTGACAACATATTTTCCGACAAATATCATCTTGGTCAGCGACTAGTCGCTTCACCTAGCTTTTCTTTAAATAATTGAATACGTAAATCGAACAGCGATTCTCGCTCCTTTGACAATGTATTTTACCTAAATTTGTCATTTTGGTCAGCGAGTATTCGCTCCACCAAGTCTTCTTTTAAAACTCAATCGGACAGCGAAGTTCACTCATCTGATTCTCTTTCGACCATAGTTCGAAAAATTCAAGAAAATACGTAATTTGGTCAGTGATTCTCACTTCGCCGAAATTGTATTCGTGATTAGCTTTTAAATAAGAACAAACACTCGTATACCGTATACTTGAACATTTTCTAAACGGGTCAGCGATATTCGCTCCACCCATGAAATTTAGGCAGGGGTACAAAGTATTTCGGATTAAACCACGTCTATTCAAAAAATAGAACCTTTTAAATTATGTTTGCAGCGTAGAACTACACACTGACTTTTAGACTTTCTGAACTCAGGAATTGTCAAGCAGAGTTCTTAGACTTGGAAAATTTCAAAGATCACGCTGAATTTCAGCTTTTTTGTCGGATTATTTTTGATTTTATAGACTTGAAAAATTTTTCAGATTTCAAATGATTTTTTGGACTTTGGAAATTTCAGAAATTCTGACTTTTTCAATTTTGAAAAATTTTATATAATAGTCAGTTGACTTTTGAACTTGGAAAAATTTAGATTATTTCAAAATTTGACCTTTAGACATTAGTGTGGACACCAAGCCTGCATATTGTTTCAAAATCGCAAAATAGTGACGCTGAAAAGATATAAAATTTTTGCAATATACCGTCGAAAGTGAACCTTCTCCCGACCCCGAAACCACCATCACATTTTTGAGATCGAATTGCAAAACCGATTCAGGAGTTCCCAAAGTTGTGAAAATTGAGCACCTATGCTGTCAACTGTTTTGGCTCACAAGGCTTGACAGAGAGGTGGTAGAGGGGTGGTTGTGGTTTCAAATAACTCGTATCAGATCATTTTTATTATATCCATTCGCAACTCCCCCTCCCCCCCCCATCTTAGCGATTTTCATTTTTCCAGTGCTTCCTAAACTTGCAATTTCAGATTTCATTTTTTCATAATAATAAATCAAACGTGTATCACAGCTACGGTAATCGAGCAATTAAAAAATGGTTCGAGTGAAAAAGTTTCACAATTCAGTGTATTTTTCATAAATATTCGAGTTTTTGTCCTAGCGTTGATAGGGGATGAGAAATGGGGGATGGGAATTGAAAAAACACGATATCGGGGAACTATACCTAAACCTAAAATTGCATTCCTGACGAGGTTATGTTGTCGAATTGTTGAGTTAAATTCAACTTTAGGTGATACTTGATGCATCTAGACACTCCCCCCCCCCTGAGCTGGAGTAAAAATGGCAAGTGAGGTGTCTAAGATCATTTAAATTTTACGCCGAATACGAATTTCTAGTCGCCTCACCAAATTTCTCATTTTTAGGCCCAAATTTGGGTTTTAAATTTCTAAAAAATGACTTTTTATAAAGAATTTTAACCCAAATTTAAAAAATTTACAACACTTCTTAGGTTGAAATAACTTGATGTCGTCAAATAAATTCGTTCTACTCCCTTCCTTTTTTTTCTACACCACTACCCGTTCTCATTTTCCCCCCTCCCCCACGGAGTCCAAAATTGGAACTGGGTTATTAAAAAAAAATATCAATTCTACAACACTTTTCCCACTTTTCAATGTTAGAATAACTTCGAGTTACCGCCAAAAAAAACTATTTTCTCTTTCCTTGCACCCTGCTCAACGCATAATCCAGGGGTGGCTTTTTACATTATTTCAGTCGTCGTAGGGGGTACAAAATTTTGGTACTTTCTCTAAAGATTTTCCACCCTCACTAAATTCGCAGAAGGACTTCAAGGTGTTCCAACTTTTTGGATTTAGAAAATTTGATAGATTATGCCGACTTTTACACGTATTGTCAGACTTTAGGCTTTTTCTGGACTTAAAATTTCCAGAAATTCTGACTTTTCAAATTTTGAAAAATTTTGTAAAGTAGCAGCTGATTTTTTGAACTTGAAAAAATTTAGGTTCTATGGATTTTAGACATTTTGACAGACATTAGACTGTCTGAACTTGGAGAAAATTTTCTCAAATTTAAAACAATTTTTTGAGTAAAAAACTTTAGAGATGATGCCGACTTTCGCATATTTTGTCACGCTTATTTTGGACTTTTTAGCATTTTTGCAATGGGCAATTTCGCGAAAAAACTGACGAAATTTTGTCACGATGACTTTTAGAGATTATGTCAGACTTTTTTGGGACTTAGAAAAATTTTCAGATTTCCTGCTGACTCTGAGACATTTTGTCAAACTTTTTTGAACTTGGAAAATTTTCAGATATGATGATGGATTTTCAGACATTTTGTCAGACAAATAATTTAGACTTTCTAAAATTTGAAATTTTATAAATCAGGGTAACTTTTTGATATTCTGTCAGACAGACTTCTTGAATGTGGAAAATTTTTGATATTACGCTGATTTTCGAACATTTTGTCAGACTTTTTTTTACTTAGAAAATTTTTTAGATTTCCGTTGATTTTTTGGACCTTGAAAATTTCAGAGATAATGCTGACTTTTAGACATTTTGTTAAACAAACAATTTAGACTAGGTATGTTTTATAGTTTCATGGGTAGTATGGAAATGGCGGGTACTTTTTTGGATTTGGAAAATTTCAGAAATTCCATTGACTTTAGACATTTTGCCAGAAATTATTAGGAAAATTTTTGAAATTTCAAACGGTTTTTTGTACTTGGAAAAATTCAGAATTTTCATTGACTTTATATCTTTTTGGACAGCCTCTAAACTTCTCGCATTTGGAAAATTTAGACATTTTGTCAAACATTTGACTTAACCTTTTGGGCTTGGAATTTTTTTTTTTTTGAGATTTCAGCAGACTTATTGCAGTTAGCAAAAAAAAATCAGAAATCACACTGTCTTTTAGACATTTTGTAACACAGAAATTGTATTTGATCAATCTGAAAATCAGTCGCAAAATTTTCCTATTATGACTTTTGGACATTTTGTCAAACATTAGAATTCGCTTGAATTTTTGTTGGAGTTGGAAAACTTTTGGGAGTTCAAACAATTTTTTTGGCTAAAAATTCTTCCTTTCACACAAAATTTAAAAAAAAAAAAAAAAAAAATTCTTCAACTTTATTCACAAATTCTATGGTACTTTTTGCATATTTTCTACGTGATTTTATTACTCAATATAGGACTAAACCAATATTTAACACTTTTCAAAGCTCAAAATTCAACGAAATATGCGATGACAGATTTTTCCACAAATCTATTCATTTTCTACCCCTTTGTTCTTCGAGCTCCGAAATATTTTTCAGAAAATTTCCCCATCAATACGATAGAAAGACACACAGAATCCTTTCTTCGGGGTATAAAATCATTTAAAAGGGGGATTCCAAGCGTATACACAACGAACGAACTTATTTATTTTCAAAATGGACTCGCAATACTGTTTATTTTTGCATTTATAGCCTCGAAAATTGTCTCCAAGGACAACAAAGATGAATACCCTACTCAATAATAAGCTGATTAAATTCAAACGATCGGAAACCTCTCACTGAGGAATCATTAGTGCAAAGATGCACTTCGAGCAGAACCAATCGAGCATAATTGAACTCACCTTGGCAATCAAAACTCTTGATATTAATTCAAAATGCATTTTGCCAAGCCAATGCAGCTCGAGAGACGAATAAACGCATAGGTAATTTAGAAAATACTCGTACCCGGATCCGAATCGACTACACAATGAATCGCAATACGCGCCCCGAATAGAATATTAAAGGGGAGAGGGTGAAACGTTGAGGTAAATTTGCGAAATTACCAGACGTCTATACGACTCGACGTTGGTAAAATGATGTGGGAATTACCACCAGCACTAGCATGCAGGCAGCATACAGTATTGTATTTCATTTAAATGACAAAAATAAAATACCTTCATCAACATTTACACCATCTCTAATTAAATATTCATGGTTTAGCGAGAGAACTCGCTAATGTTACGTTGTTACTGTGTCAAAATTGTCTTTGTCGAGATGTTTAGTATATTACGGTGTTGGTACGTCTGTTTTGTACGTACGTACGATAACGCATGTCATTTCTATACTCATGCTACCTACATTCGGCTCTCCCTATATTTGGATATATGAAACAAGGGTTGGGGGGTTGAAGCGAGGGTACGTTGTAGGAAGATGATTAAAACGAGATACATCGTAGGCACGTACACATATGTTTACTTTGACAGGCAAGGTGGTAATTTTGCAATTCGCACTAGTCCTATTGATGATTTGTAATTATACCTGTAAAAAAGTCACCAAATTTACACGTGTCAAGTGTATGGTACCTACCCATCGACGACGCGACGGAGCTTGGTGGAAAAAAAACATCCCTCGCGTAATAACTCCCCGGAGGGTATTTCAAACCATTACTCTTCCGTTTCTTATTCAGTGAATTGTTAATAATTTAATATTTGTTGGCGACCTCCCTTAATTGTTCAACTCCCCGAGCGAAACGATATACGTGTTAACGAAGGTTATGTGTACAGAATCGCGACCGAATGTGTGTAAAAAAAATGGCACACCGCTGTTTCGTGTTACTATACTTGTAATTCGTAACCGTGCATAAAATGGTCATCAATGTAATCCCTTGGTAGATGTGGGAAAACAGTACATTGATTTTTTTTTTCGAAATCGGCAATGACGTGCGAAAAATTTCCCTACTTGGATGGGTATTGCTTGAGTTGATTCTTTGGTTGAGTCATTTTTTCGCGGGTGGAGGCTCGGCAGATGAGATGTAGGCGAGAGGAGTGTTAGATTTGTTAGATTTTTGGATTTTTTAGCGTAGGAGTGGCTTTTGTAATGACCAAATCTGCGAAAAATGACACGAAAATCTGTCACGCTGACTTTTAGACATTTTGTCAGACAAACGCTTTAAACTTTTTGGATTTGAAAAATTTTAGGAATCACGTCAACTTTCTGATATTTTGTTAGGCAGACTTCTTGGGCTTGGAAAATTTCAGAGATCACGTTGACTTTCAGACATTTTGTCAGGCTACTTTAGATTTTTTGAACTTCAAATTTTTTTCAGATTTCAAACGATTTTTTAGACCTGGAAAATTTCAGCAATTTTGACTTTTTGGATTTTGAAAATTTTTATGAAGTAGTCAGTTGACTTTTGAACTTGAAAAAATTTAGATTGTTTCAGAATTTGACTTTTAGACATTTCACGAGATTTGGTGGCATTGTATCTGACTCTTTGAACTTACAATTGAATAAATTCAGACAATATGTCAGACTGAAATGTACATTTCATTTTGACATAGCAGAAAAGGCAAAATTATATCCTATGTTTTATACTTTCATGGGTAGTAGTATCAAATGGAAATGAAAAAGACAGCCCAGGGGGGGGGGGGGTTATCCTGGACCACTCGAGTACAGAAATTCTTCAGGGGTTTGAAATTGTAATCATTGAATTTTGAGGCAAATTTTATTCAATTCGTTTAAAAACCTCAAAGTCCATTTTTTTAAAAATATGAATGATTTTTTTGAACAATTATTTGGTTTTATCACTATTCAACTTGGAAAAATCATTTTATGTACGTTGTGCCATTTTAATTTTGAAAAAAGATATGACCTTATTTTACTCTGAATGTGAAATGTCTTTGAAGCTGGAAATCTGTCTATTCATTAAAAATTTTGGGAAAACGAAACCAATACTTTTTTATGGTAAATTAATAAAGTTTGATCCACTTTTTGTGGAAAACTCAGATTTTTGAAGGAGAGTGTCTAGTGGAAAAAGAAAAATTACTGCTTATGGACTTTTGAGTTTATTTGTAATTTTGAAAAAATAAATATTACCTATTAAAGATTTTTCAAAACATGAAATAAATCGTTGAAAACGTCAAAATTCATGAAATGTTGTAAACATGAAAAAAATCTGTCCAAATGTGAAAAAATATCCCAATTTGTATGAAAAGTTATTTTATAATTGTGAACAAATTTGTTCAAAATATCATAAAAATTGTTATAATATTTCGAAAATCGTTTAAATAGTTGTAAAATTCATACAAAAGATTAAAAAGCCCTTAAAATCGCATAAAAACTCAAAATGTTGTAAAGATTGTCAAATTTATGTTGAAATTGTTCTAAATTTAAGATTAAAAAATATCAAAGAAACGTTGAATTTTCAAACAAAATCGTTAAAATGGTGTCAACATTCATGAAATTTTGTAAAAATGGTTCATAATTGCATTTAAAATCAAAAAATTGTAAAAAAAAATTGTCCAAAATAGCACAAAAGTTGTAATAATATCCTTAAACTTCGTTAAAATGTTGCAAAAATTGTTTAAATTGTTGTAAAAATGGCACAAATGATGAAAAATTTCGTGAAAATCGTCAAATTTGAATCAACATTGTTTTAAATTTAGGTGAAAATATCAATGAAACGTCGAATTTTCACATTTTTTAGTCGATTTTTCCAGCAATTTTTCAATTTCTTTACACATTTCGACGATTTTCAGGAAAATTTGGCAACTTTTTAGGTATTTTGAACAATATTTACGATAATTTGGTAATTTTTGTGCTCTTTTTTTTTTACAAAAAGTCCAACCCAAGTCCTATGGCAATTTTCAACATTTAAAATTTTTTCATCAATTTTTATGCTCTTTTTGATGTTTAATCAAGTTAGACAAATCTTACCCTAATTTTAAGAAATTATCACTATTATTTCGAACAATTTTTTTCAATATCTCGCCTTAATTTTGATGATGTTTTATCGACTTTTTATGATTTTTAATGATTTTTTGAAGTTAAAAACATTTTTGACGACATTTTGACAACTTTTGAGATATTTTTGCACAATTCTATTCAAATTTTCTTATAAAAGGTCATTTTTTGCACAATTATTTGATTTAAATGCAATTTTGTCATATAAGCAAACTGCCTTTCTGCCCCTCCCTCTCCACGGTTCGTCAGCTCTGTTGATGAAATAACACAATCAAAATAGTCGAAAAGTTGATAAGTGCAAATATCTCAAAATCTTGAAATTTCAATTGAAAGTAATGGATTTAAATAAAAAGTAAGTGATTGATTAAACAATCTCAAAATCTGATGTTTTAATGAAAAATAATTTAAAACATATAAAACATTTCTAAAAAATAATGAAAAAAAAAAAAAACAAAAAATTGAAGAATTTTTAGATTGAACATTTTTTATCCAAAAAAGTTACTTGCGTAGATTTCTCATATTTTACCCCTTTCCCCTCTCCCCCATTCATCGAAGGGTAATTTCTGAAGTCATTGAAAAATCGTACTTATGTGGAAGTCTCAGTCTTCGCTCGATCAGAAATCGAATTTTTGATTTAGAAATCTTGAAGAAGTCACATTTTGGATCAGAAATTCAGAATGTCTTTAATTTTGATTTGGAACTTGAAAGTCATCAAAAAGTTGGTCAAAATTTTGAATTGAATATAATAAATGACCCTACGTTCAGTACCCCCTTCCCCCTATGATCTCGTTGAGCTAAAAGTGTAAAATTTTCCATGTTGAATTATCTTCAACACAAAATGAACCATCACCCTTGTGATTTTTGTAAAAGAATTTTTTTGAAAAATTTTCAAAATCCGATTTCAAGCACAAAAGTTAGTAGAAATCTGAAAAGTTTTCCAAATTCAAAAACGTTTAACAAAATGTCTAAAAGTCAACCTTAAGTAAAAAGCTGGCTGACAAAATGTCTGATTTAAACTTTCTTGAAAATTTTTCAAATCCATAAAATTGAAATTTTTTAAGTTAAAAAATGATAATTTTAGTTATTTAAAATTTTCCAAGTTCAAAAAAGTCTGACGAAATGCCTAAAATTCGGCTTAATATCTGAAATTTTCTAAATCAAAGAAGTCTGTCTTACAAAATATCAGAAAATTACCCAGATTTCCAAAATTTTCTTAATTCAAAAAGTCTCAATTATTTGTCTGACAAAATGTCTAAAAATTAGAATTAGGTAAAAAGCTATCTGACAAAATGACTGATCTAAACTTTCTTGAAATTTTTTATGTCCATACAGTTGACATTTTGCAAGTCCAAAAATTAATTAGAGTTTTTAAATATTTTCTAATTCAAAAAAATCTGATGAAATGTCTGAAAGTTAGCATTATCTCTAAAATTTTCCAAGTTCAAAAAGTCAATGGAAATCGAAAAAATTTTCCAAGTCCAAAAAAGTCTGACAAAATGTCTGAATGTCATCGTGAAGGAATTGGACTATTATAGTCCGTGCAATTTATTTATGCGGCTGAGTTTTCCGAAACGATTTCGTTG
>FIZU01062281.1:0-11069 GCA_900064475.1 Pseudococcus longispinus
TGAAATCGCTCATGGGGGTTCAGAATACACCCTAAAATATATATAAATTTTTTCCAGAAATGCGTTCATTTTTGTTTTTTTTTAATTGGCTTTCAAAGTTTTCAAAACGCATTTCAAGGTCATTCTCAAGGTCAAAAAAATCTGAAAAAAATTGTGATTGTTGGTACTCAAGACCATCTACTACCCACCAAGTTTCACTTCAATCGGCTGAAAATTGCCCAAGATAATGCATAAAAAGTGAAAATCACATTTTTCGAGGTACCACCCCCCTTGGTGGGGATGGAAATGTCGTAATACGTTCTAAATTCATCTTTTACCCCTACAAAAAGATTTTTTGAAAAATTTTTGAAAAAGGCGTCGTAGGCAGATTCACCCTCCTTACCCTGCTATAGCCTTTGAACAAAAAATTTGGACAAAAAAATGAACAAAAGAATGAACACTATTTTAGGATTGACTCCAGCCATTGGACATATCCATGTCGAAATGACTGAAATATCTTTAAAATTGTTGAATTTGGGGTAAAAAATCATTGTAAATGTGATAGGTATGGTCAAATAATTATGAAAATTGGCAAAAAAAGTCGTTAAAATTTCAAACATTGTCATAAAAATCACTATAAATATTTTTTTAAATAATCAAAAATATTGAAATTGCTGAACTTTTTGTTACTATTATTGAAAAAATTTGTAAAAATGAATGAAAAAGATAAAATAGTCGAAAAGTCATAAGAATTGTCGAAAGTGTCATTAAAATTGTAAAAAGTTTCATAAAAATTGGTAAAAAATATTGGAAAAACGATTTTAAAAATCATTCAGCTTGTGAAAAAAGTAAAAATTGTTGAAATTTTTATAAAAATATAGAAGCAATTATGTAAAAGGTTTATAAATTTTTTCGAAAATTTCGTAAAAATTGACAGAATTTGCGTGAAAATTAATAAAACTAATAATTTTCGTAATTTGAAAAAAATCATTTTTTTGCAATTAAACTTTTACTTTTCAACGTTTTTTCAATATTATTTACTGATTTTTGAAAACTTTTATTAAAAATTCCGCGTTTCTTGCGATATTTGAACCACTTTGCAGTATTTTTAACAATTTTTTTTGTAAAAAATCTAAAAATTTATTTCAATCGCTCTTCCAATATTTTAGTGATTTTGGCATGTCATGGCTGAGGTTATCTTGAAAGTTCGGTTCATCCAGAAAATTCATCACAAATTTGTATTACCTAGATGACTTTTTGGAGTTGGAAAAAATAAAAAAGTCAACTTTTTGAACTTGGAAGAAAATCTTTAAAAATGGCATTTTGGATTTGAAAAAAATTCAGAAATTCCAATTTCTCGCACTTGCCACTTAGAATATGACTTTTTGGTGTTAAAAAAGTTCATAATTCTGAATTTTTTGAGTTGAAAAATGTCAGAAGTTTTCGTAAGTGAGCCTTGGACATTTTGTCCAAAAAGTTATTCTAAGTGATCACTGAAAAAAAATTTTAAAGTACAAGAAGTCATTTGGGAAACGTCACGCAGATGACATATCCATTGAATCGAATCGAACTTCGATACCTTACCTCCTTATTTTTCGTTCAATGTTTAAATACAAGTTCGAAATGACACCTGCATCTCACTCGAATGATGCATACAAAAGGTAATTTGATCGACGGTGATGGACATTATCCGAATGCTCATTCGGAAGTACACATCCTCCGATTTTTCAAACTAGTTTTTATCGATCTTTTTAATTTTATTTATTTAATCACGATGATTAAATGGACGTTTGGGATGCTCAATGTGTAAAAAAATTAACGTCTTGATGCCTTCATATTGTTCTTCGATGATTATGTTGGCCTTATGTAGCTCTATCGTGAGTTACTTGTAAATTAATACCCTTGTCTTATTTGTGAGAACGAATATCATATTTTTTTCTCATTGTAAGCAGTTAAACGATGTTAATCGGATAAGTTGATTAAGATTATATCGATGTTACTGAATTACATACGCTGAAGTTGCGGGGGGAACCTAATCGACTTTTAAATTTTAAACAAAACCGTGCAATGGAAATACTTGGATTTTTTTGTAACAACTTTGTGTAATTTTTTAGCCAATGGCAGAGCTTGAAATGCAGGTATATTCAAATTTGAAAAAATACCCGAATTTTATTGTACATGCTGAATTTTTTTTCTTATGATACAATTTTGTACGTACTGGGAGGGGGAAGTCAAATAATAGTGGTTTTGAAAAAAATTAGAAGCAGTCGATGTCAAGTCTATTTAAATCTTAGAAATTGTGACTTCCAAGTTCCATAGGAAAATTTCCCATTTTCAAAAATTTGGCTACCCATCGGAAGTGAGCCTTTTTTCTCGATTTTTTCCCCCAACGTGGGACCTTTTGCGATGGAAGATCGCAATAAAATTACAATTTCAGAGGAAGGTGATTTTGGAGGGGGGGGGGGTTCAGACTTGTAGGTCTATTTGTCCATTGATTGTATCGTTAGTTTAATTAAACCTAACTTAAATACGTGAACCCTTTTTTTTTTGGATCCTTCAATTGAATTGTAAAAAAATATATATAAAATACAATTTATTTACTTGAAATAAGTATTATTTATTTTCAAATTTTAATTACAACGTATCTCCTTAATTCTGATATATTTTCAGGTTACGAATACATAAATGAAATTGGAATATCGATACGTTGAAATCAGCGTCGCCAAAGTTCATCATAGGTGGTATCAAATGTTCATCGTAGACCTTTACAGACGACGTGATCGATTCCCATGGCCCATCGTTCGGCTTATATTATCGAGATACGACACCCTGAACTTCTGTATAAGAAAATTATCGATAACCGAATAAGTAAGACTCAGGTATAGGTGCACATAACACGAACGAGACGTAAGTAAGAACCTTATGGACGTTAATGTACCCTTTTACATTGTTGTTTGACTGCAATTTAAATAACCAGACGAACCAGTTCGGGTACGTGAATTCGGAGCATTTGGTGCCTAGTTGAGTGGAAGTAATAGCTTACAGGAAATATTCGAGTTCAACTCATCGCAGGTTCAACTTACCACCTTCTGTTTCTTCGCATTCATGTTCGTATCAGAAAAGATATTCGATCCCGTGGAAAGCCGTTGACACCGTTGTACCTTTTCCTCGAATACCAAATTTCCTCTATAATGTACTCGTTCGCTGTGTCAATTATAATTCTCCACGTTGGCCGAATTCTGTCGACGGGATAGAAATAGCTAAGGTAATATTTTACGTGTGTGGGTAATGTGATACAAATGCAATTCCACGATGAACATTACGAAAATTAATATTTTATTGTGCTCTGTTTTGCAGATGTTTGAATAATTTTAATCAATTCTGCGCAGGAGCTTTCGTAGGTATTAATTTGAAATGGAAAATTGTGATTGCGTTCGGAGGTATTTTCAAGCTACACTCATCGTTGCTCGTGTTGCGGTTCCTCAATGAACGCTAAATATCATATTACAGTCGACAACAACCTCCGCACGTGCTGACTTACTGTTACTGTTTAGACCTTTTTCTGTTTTTTTTTCTTCAAATGTACCAAGGGTCATCGCTAAATCAAAGGGTGATTAAAATTTAATTAATAAATTTGTAGACGTTGTTCGATAGATACGTGTTAGGTAGGTACGTATCTTGAAATATTGTTCGTCGATGTAATTCGATAATGTTACCGTTTTATAAGAGGATAAAAAACTAATATCGGTTAAATATTAAGCTCGAAAGATATTGTAAACTTGCCGATACATCGTTCAAGGTGAAATGAAAAATGATGTAATTTATGCAATGAAAAGTTATCTAAATTTATCCTATCTGCACCAATCGATTTAATTTTAAAATGTAGGTACGAGATTTGAAAACGTAAATATTACTCATTTGTAATCAATTCACCGATGATAACATTTCTAGGAGATTTTGATTTTTCAGCGTTTCAAAATTGAAAGTAGCCATCGATACAGTTTCAACTGTATCTCAATTAATGAGGTAAGAAGATACTTCGATTGTTGATAAATTACCTACGTGAAACTTCGAATCGAGTAATCGTATTAACTGAAGCTAGAATTTATTGTCCAATAGATCATCGCATGCAACTGTTCTATTTATATTTATCAACTATCATTTTCGTGCCTACATCGTTCATGTATTGTTTTCATGGTCTTAATCCTTGATGTAGGTAAGTGTAATTGTCTGAATTCGCATAAAAAACTGATCTGTTCTAATAAGCACCTTGAAGTTTCGAAATAATCTTTGAAAAACATACTTAGGCGAATTTAATTTATTTCAATATAATTTTGAGATAGGCTATGCCTATGTGAAATTGTTTATATTAGCGTTAAATACAAAAATGATGCAATAATTTTGAATTTGTAGATTGATCTCATCTGGCTTAATTTTAAGTTCTTCAGTCCAACTTGATCGAATGTAGTAATTTTTCGACGATATCATCTTCAAAACAATTGAGCGATCATCATTTGCATTCAATAATTTTTCATTCGAGGTATAATTAGTTACATTTTTAATGTATAACGACTATATCGTTGATAATGTTTGTATCGAATACAAAGAAATAAATTATTCGATTCATTTTACAGGCAAATTGAGTAAACCGTATATTTAATTAGGTCTACTCGAAATTTCAACTTCATACAATAAAAAATTGAAATTAAAAAAAAAATAAAAATGGCATTATTTTAAAAAGTTTCAACGGTTTCCGAAAAAGTAGTTCCATGTGTACATTGTACACTTTTCGGTAAAAGTACAAATTTCCAGTAGACCAATTTTAATTTTTCTTTTTTTTCAAAAAATGTTTCATTTATGGAATATTCTTATCCAATTTTGATAAATTTATGTAATGGTCAACGCTAATTTCTAATTTTAATTCGCTTTATCTTCAGTTTTTGCGAATAAATTTATTTCGAACATCAAAATGGCGGACACTTTGTTGACGAAAGCCGCGTCACAGATGCAACTCGGTACGTAGCGTAGCGTTATCTCTGTAATTGTCTTCATTTCGTTTGTATATTATTTTTTTCAATTCATTATTTTGTGTTGGAAAATACAGATTTTACCGCGTAGAGTTTTGCTGTTTTGGTATTTAAAATTTGCAATATCAATGAATGTAATTAATATCACAATTGTATATAAGTTAATTGATTACGTTAGATTGGCCATTCGACGTGAATTGCATCCAATACCGCGGTCCGACACAAGGCGTTGATGAATTTTCGACATTAGACACCATATCCATCACTTCTATCGCTAATCTTGCGCTGAATTTATACAATCGTCGTAAGTACTTTCATCTGCAGCATATCACGTATGCGGTATTTCATACAAGAACTAATTTCAAATTACAGTTCCATCGCAACGGACATATTCGAGTATCTGGTAAATTTATTGTTATCTGTTGAAAAACTGGCGGGTTCTCGTACTCGTAATCTAAATCAATCTAGGCTACTGCAAATTTCACCGCGAAATGTTTGGCGTCGTTTGAGAACACAAATGTAACTCGTCGATTGATATTTATTCGTATTTTATCCGCTATTTTGTACGAAATGAAACCACTTAAACCAATAATATGTGGTTATGTGGTACACAATTTACTGTACGTTTTTTTCGTTCGTCGTATTTTTCTGGTTTCGGTCATAAACACCTAAATTATTGTCGTTATCTCGTTTTTTAATTTTTTTTCGTAATTAAAATGACATAATTTTTATTAAAATAATCAACATCGCGGTAATTACCAAGTTGCTGTTCGTATTTCGATTTTAAGCCTATTCTGCGTTATTTATTCTCAATTCTAATTGCGCCTATCGTTTTACAGGTTATAAACATTTCGTCGGATTCCATTTGTTGAAATGCACATTACTCGCAAATCGGTTATTATTTAAATATGGACGAAGAACCAGCCGTCGCAGAAATACCCAGCGTTTCTGAAGTGGACGCCGATTACGTGGAAACCGAAGACGCGAAGCTAATCGAATTGAAGCCAGTTAGTTACGATGTAGACGATTTAGCTAATAATAAAAGCGATGTATTCGATAAAATGGATATCGACAATCATAACGTTGATTTCGAACAAGACGACGGTACTATTGCATCGGAAGACGATCCAGTCGATCATCGGTCCGATCCAAATATCGTGACAGAATCAGAAGAGTCGAAAGATTCTGTACCCAAAGTCAACGGTATGCTTAAATACTCCAAAGCTGCCGACAAAGCGGATACAAAATCACTGGAAACTTCACCTAACGCAACGCCGGGTAAAAGTCGTTACGGTCGAGTTCGTAAACCGAAATTATCCACCGATTTTATATCCGTCGATAGGAAATCATTCGCTGTGCTCAGCAATACCTCATCTTACGAACACGTTTACGCCGACGATACACCTCGTACACCTGTGGCCAAAATTAAACAGCGAAAGTCAGCGGCCAAAGTGAGTAAAGTTACGCCGCCTAAAGAAGACCAATCTCCTAAGAGCTTAACCAAACAATCTACCGAGAAAGTTATCGATATAGAAGAAAATTTATCCACCGATGAAAAAGATCCGCCTAAACCTGTCAAAATTAGTTCAAATACGCCCAAAGCTGTGAAAACTGTTACTCAAACGCCTAAAGTAACCAGATCTAAACAACCGAAAACTCCGAAACCTGCCAAAGAGGATTCGGTGGAACCCTCTACCAGTTCTTTAGCGTCGAAAGATACCATTAAAACATATTCGCGAAAAGGCGAAACATCCGCTTCCGCCAATGCCTCGGAGGATGATCAGTCTGAGAAAGTTGCAGATGAAGAAAAACAATCGCAAATCAGTCACGTCGAGTTGAGTTGGAAAGTTGGTGACGTGGCTTGGGCTAAAATCGGATGTTATTCGTATTGGCCTAGCATAGTTACTTTAGAATATGGATCTTCGATTTATGTCAAGTCAGGTTGGCGATTTTTTTCATTTTTGGTGATAAATTTTTTTCGTGTATTATATTTTATTATATTTTTCAGTTGGAAACCGAAGATTAGCAGTTCACGTACAGTTTTTTGGTGACAGAGGGCGTAGAAGTTGGGTCTTAACGACGAGTCTTATTAAATACCAATCGAAAGAGCAGTTCTTCGAATTAAAGGTATTGTTCGAATGTTACCGTAACGTCAAATGATGCTATTCTTATTGCTAGGCTCGAATTTAGCCTAAATACGATGTGTTTTGGCGGGAACTAAATGTTTATCTCGTCGGAGTCGATTTTTTCGTTTTTTCGACGACTACGAATCAATTTTATTTCTAATTATTTTACAGCAACAATACAAAAAGGATAAAATAAGATTTAAATATTTCCTAATCAAATCCTCGTTTCAAGATTTATGGGAAAAAGCAGTCAACGAAGCAGATACCGTTTTGAAATTACCTCAGTAAGTGTGCGCGGGAAAAAAAGTCAATCGACGATTATAATTAAATTAATTTTTATATTTATATCGCAGCGAGGAAAGGATACCGTACTACCAAACCCTTTATCCTGTTTCGGAGAAGACTTTAGCTGCCGACGTGAACAATTCTTTGAAATCAAAACGTCCCATAATGCGAAAAAAGAAGAATCCCGAAGAAAGACGTGGCCGAAAACGTAAAATATTAGGCGACCCTGCTTCTAATTCGGTATGCGGTAGTTGAATCATCCCTAAATATTTAATTTAGACGTTCTAGTCGTTCCATAAATTAATCATTTCTCGGACCCCTGGCTGTAGGCTTGTTTAATCCATCCCTTATTACACTATCTAAATAATTTCTCGTATTTCGCAGGGACCAAAAAAACCTCGCGAACCAGCCACCGAATCCGGTCCGTCGAGCATCGACGACGAAAAGTTACCTAACGCCAAGACGACGGAAGTAAAAAAACGTCAACCTATCGACGAACACATCAAGAAAAGACGAGCTTTCATGCGTCGAATGAATAAAATCCTAAGTCAATCGAATACCAACGACAACGCCGGCAAAAAGAAACCCAAAAACGGACTGAAACAAGACGGCAAAAATTCCAAATTTAATAAATTATTAAATAAAGAAAACGAGAAAAATAAGCAGCGGAATAATGCCAACGATTCGGCGGCTGGATCGAGCAGTAGTCCTGATTCGGACCAGAAGAAAAAAGACATCTCGGTTTACGATTTCGAATCGGACGAAGAAACCGATATTTTCATCGGTACTTATAATTCTCGATTCACGCCGCAGATCTTGGCGAAGATCGAACAAGAAAAGGCTGCGGAGAAAGACGATTCGAAAAAACCGTCGTCTACGGAGCTGGAATCAGAATCCAGCGTAGGTGAAGGTAAAACCTCGGATGGTAATTTAAGCAGTAACGAAATCAAAGCTCGTAGATTATTCTCCCGTAATAGAAAACGAGCCAAAGAAGCCGATCACGTCCGACCTAAAGGTACCGCGTCCAAATTTAGTAAATTATTCGACCATCGGAAATCTGGCAAAGGTATCAGAGGCAGAAACAGCAAGATTTCGGCTCGACGTGCGAAATTGGCTCGTACCAAACTTACGAAAAAAGTTATTCGGAAAGGTGCTCGAGATAAAGCGCCTAATCAAGAAGCTTCGGTTGCTGCCGATACAAAAGATACCGAATATGTTCGCGAAGCTGGAGATTTCGAGGTATTCAAGGAAAATATGATCGAGAAAGTGGACACCGAACATCCCGAATTCACCGACGAACAAGTCGATGATTATTTAGAGAAATTGTGGAGTGAAATGGATGATAGTGAAAAGGCCAAGTACGTATTTACACGTCTTGACAACTTATTTAGAAACTATTCCCCCTTAACTAACCATTTAATCATTTTCAGATTCAAATCCGATTACGAATCAGCTTCAGACGATGGAGAAGGCGTCAGCGCCGTTGTCGACGATGACGTTAAATCCTCCGGTAATGAAAACGACGACGATTCGAATAAATCGGATGAGAAAAGACGAAGCTCTTCGCCCTCTTCGTCTATCGTACCTAGTTCCTCGAAGCCTAAAAAGCTCTCCTCCATATTTACCGGATACAAAGCCGAGAAAGTGTGCCAAATTTGCGAAAAGCCCGGAGACACGGTTCGTTGTCGAGGCCCTTGCGGCGGTACCTTTCACGTCGAATGTGTTGAGAAATTAATCGCCACCAAAGATATCTGTCCTGTCGCTAATGCTGCTCCTAGACGAGGTCGTCGCAAGAAATCGTCTTTTAAACCGATAGCTGAAGACGGAGCGGCGGTTGAATCTGCCAAAGTGGACGTAGATCCTGAACTAGCGACGGAAAACAAATCCGAAGAAGCTGTAACCAGTAAACGGTCAAAGAAATCGGTTGCTGTGGTAGATACGACCAAAGAAGACAGTAGCGATAAATCTAAAGATAACGAGTTCGTTAAACCAGTCCTGAGAAGATCTCGTAGAACGATAGATAAGGTTCAAAATATTGTCGAAAAAGAAAACCTAGAGAATAAAGATAAATCAGATCCTTCGACGGAAGTAAAAGTGGACGCAGATAATGAGCCACCTTCTGATAGCGCCTGTGAAGAAAAATCGCACAAAAAACTCGTTAATGAAGATAAGGACACTGCTGCTGAAGATGAACCTAAAGCAGATAATGAAAATGTTGAGGATACGCTGGAATCTGGAAATGATGCAGACGTCGAGATTGAAAAACCAGATACCGAAATTGGTGATAAATCTAAAAAAACGAGCGAAAAGGACGCTAAAGATGAAAACCCCAACTCTAACGATGAAACTATTGAAAAAACTGAAAAAATTCCTCTTTCGGATGAAAAAAAAAGTACAGAAAAATCTGTGAAATCTGAAAATATCGCCGAAGCTTGTAAAGAAGAAAAATCGACCGCTCCGACCGCTAAAGATTCTATCCCAAGTTCGACATCTAAAACTGAAAAATCAACCAATGGAGTCGATTTCATGTGTAATTTATGTACCGAAAAAGTCACGTATCCTTGTTTCATTTGCGGTAAAAACAAACAAGAGAACACCGGAGAGACTGAACGGATCGCTTGTCATCAAAGTAAGCGAAAATTTTCACTCTCAAGTCTTTTTTCAAAGTCACGAACCAATAAAAATAGATGCTTATAAATTTTATTTTAATTTTTCAGCCTCCTGTGCTCGAGTATTCCACAAAGAATGCCTGAAATCTTGGCCTCAAGCGACCTGGATTACAAACAATGCCAAACCGAAGAACGGATCGAGTTCAGCTATTCCGAAGGAATCGTTATTATGTCCGCAGCATTATTGCCATACGTGTATATCGGATAATCCGGCAGCGCTGAAGAATAGACAAGGTCAAGCTAAGCTCGTCAGGTGTATTAGATGCCCGACGACGTATCACCAAAGTGAGTACTTGGTCTGAACCGATTGCTTTCCAAATGAGAAGCAAAGATGATAAAAATTTGACTATTTTTCAGGCGTTTATTGTATTCCTGCTGGTTCCGAGTTGTTAACCATGAGTCAAATTATTTGCCCGCGTCATTATGTTCCACCAAAGATGAAATCCACTCATGTGAATACCTCTTGGTGTTTTATATGTTGCATTGGTAAGCATAGCGAGGGTATTTCGGTTCCTGCTTTTATTTGGGAACCGGTTAAGGGAGAATCGGCCATCCAAGTTCACGTAGGTTTTTCGTCAGGTCCGTTTAGAAAATGGTTTTATTTGTTTTTAAACGAATTTTCACCATAAATTACCGTTGTTTAGCTCGGTATCTCAACCCTAATCCCTACTGGGGGGTTAAATGTGAATTTTCGTTTAAAATTTCTATTTTTGACAGTTTTCAACCGAATTTCTTCAAACTTGCAAGGATGGTAGACAGTATCAAGGGTGATTTTTAGAATTTTTGGTAAAAAATTTCGAGCACTTTTTCAAGGTCAAATGGACATTTTAAGCTTTCTAAGGGGCATTTTGGTAACCCCTTTCAGAGGTGCGATTCTGAAAAAAATATATATTGTGTACTTAGTCCAGATGTATAACTCCATATTATTGTAGAGCTTGATATCGTGGTGCGTCATCTTCAAAAATGCAAAAAACCGATTTTTT
>FIZU01062290.1:0-20730 GCA_900064475.1 Pseudococcus longispinus
ATTTAGACTTTTTGAACTTGAAAAATTTCAATGAAATTTCAAATATCAAGTTTTTATGGACTTGAAAAAATTCAATAAGCAAAAGCATATCCTATATTTTATAGTTTCATGGGTAGTATGGAAATGTCAGGGACTTTTTGGACTTGGAAAACTTTAGAAATCACGTCAACTTTTTGACATTTTGTCAGGCAGACCTCTTAGAGTTGGAGAATTTCAGAAATTACACAGACTTTCAGAAATTTTGTCAGGTTATTATCGACTTTCTGGACTTGAAAAATTTTTCAGATTTCAAACGATTTTTTAGACTCAGAAAATTTCAGAATTCTGACTTTTTCGATTTTGAAAAATTTTAGAAAATGGTCAGCTGACTTTTGAACTTGGAAAAATTTAGATTGTTTCAGAATTTGACTTTTAGACATTTCACGAGACATGATAACATTGTGTCCGACTCTTTGAATTTACAATTAGATAAAGTCAGACATTATGTCAGATTGGAATGTGCACTTCAGTTTGACACAGTTGAAAAAGCAAAAAAATAGGTATCCTACGTTTTATACTTTCATGGATAGTATGGAAATGGAAATGACTAGAGAGGGTCCGGGGGGGTTTTTTGTTCTTAGAACTGAATTTGATCTTGGAGCTAGTAACTTCGATGGTAGGTAATTTAAGATCGGGAAGTATGATCTTAAATGGAGATCTTGGATCAATTTTATGACAGTGACTTGATCTAAAATCAATTTTCAAATAATCTTGACCATCACTGGAGCGAAGGAAGTGGTGATATAAAACCCTCAAGAAGAGATGAGCAGATTGTTGGAAAGAAAGTCCAATTGCATAAAAGATGAGATGATGGCAATCTTTTACCTTAGGCATTAGATCTGTTTTTTTGACTAGGGTATTAAGGTGGAGCAAACAAAGCTCAAATTTTTACTAAATCCTAGGGGGGGGGGGGGTCATTTTGAGTTGAAAACTCCGCAAAAAGTTGAGCCTTCTAACTCAACGGAGGGGGGGAGATAAAGACCTTCAAAGTGGGGTTGTAGATCGCTGAAAAATTGAGATTTTTGAGTTACAAAAAAATACCCCCTGTTTGGTCCTAAAACAGGGCCTAAAGGACCCCTATTGATGCAAAAAAATATTTCAAGTGAATTGCAGTGTGACCAACTCTCAATTTTCATAAAAATCAAAATTTCATAATTTTTCATAACGAAAATCAATTTCTTACAAAAATTAAAAATTGGCCACACTGCGATGACAAATTTTCAATTTTTTTAATTAAAATAATTTTTGCACCAACGAGGGCTCTTTAGATCTTGCTTTGGTACAAAACGGAGATTTTTTTTTTGTAGGTAACTCAAAAACCTCGATGTTTTAGTGATCTTCAACTTTTCACCCCCCCCCCCTTGAGATAAGAAAAGTGGTGTTCAATTTTAAGGTCAATGTCCTAGGGAAGTGTAAAAACTCAAATTTCACCTTTTCAAGGAGTGCCCGGGGTTTTCTCTCAAATGAAACTACCCAAAAGTGGAAAAATTCACGTTTTTTCAAAAGTCACCCCACTTTGAGAGCCCTCAACTCCACCCCCTTTGAAGTAGGAGGCTAAAAATTTTAGAGGTATTTTCTCACTCCACCCGAATGGATATATCTAATGGCTGGGAATAAATGAAAATTATTAAGTTTTAAAAGATACCAATTGTTTTATCACAGTAAGCAGATAGTAATCCCTCGGGTGAAAATTTTTGCAGAAAAATGCTCTAAAGAGCTGAAATTTTGTAATTTTTTCCAAAATTTCAGTTTTTGATGTCTTGGATTTTTTTTTTTTTTACTTGAAAATTTCAGATGTTTCAAATGACTTTTTGGATTTTGAGAACTTTGGAGATTTTTTTACAAATATCGCAACGTTTTGAGATTGCAAAATTTCAATGTCATTTACGTCAGTTTACAGTTTGAAAAATAAATTGATAATTCACCTTCTGGTTAAGAATTTAGCGATCTGCTCTGCTCAGCTCTGTCTTATAGCTTGAATATTCAAAAGGAAGGACATCAGGTCCAACTAGTTCTCTTAGGTAACCTAATATGCTGCCTGTGCTAATCCTATAAATGAAGATCTGTCTAAAAACGTACCTCGTGTCATTGTTTTGTCTGGTTCTTCGAATATGGTTCGTTATTGGTAGGACACAACGGAGCATTATGTCCAGGTTTTGAACAAATCCTGCACGGTCTGGCGGTATGCTTGCACCCTTCTTTCTTGTGTCCAGGGTCCGTGCAAACCGGACAGCGTTTGATAAAGATACATCGCGTAATTCTGGCCTCCGATGTAGGGTACCATCTGCAATTTTGAGACTGGTGATGTCCACCGCAGAACATACAATTATGGTAATCGTAATCATCGTTAGTATTTTTTGTATCACCGGATGCTTGTCGCTTTCTGGGTGCAGTCTTGCTCGCTTCATTCTGGTTTGACGGCTCCGAATCCATTCTCAGGTTACTGGTTCGAGTATTAATATATTCCAAGGCTGTAATCTGGCGATCTAAACCTGCCAGGAGTACACATAGCTCGATATCCGTTTTGATATCTTCGGGCAAGTTTTTCTCTACTACGGGTAGAACAATTTCCATTGGAAACTTGGATAGAATGAAATTTCCGACTTTTTTCTCGTTGAAACCACCTCCGCATGAAAGTAACTTGTTCACAACCTCGTTGATGAAATTGAGTGTAGGTCGTAAGTTTACACTATTGCATGTCTTTACAGGACGAAGCTCTCTGAGATCGGTGGTATACATCTTTGCTAGCCAGGCAGGGTCACTAAATCTAGACTTGAGAGGTCGAGCAGAACTTGATATTTTAGACGATGATAGGACCGGTTCTGTTTTAACTGAAGCTTGAACTTTTTTATCTGAACATTGTTCGATCAGCAGGAGAGCTGTGTGTCTGGCCTGAAACTTCCTTTCGAGAGACTTGATTTCGTTGTGGCACTCTTCATCGGTTGTTTGCAGTGTGAGGCGACTTAGTTCATCAAAGTAAAATTGTAGGAATTTGATGGAAGCTTGCGGCGACATGGATTCTCCTGCTTGCAATCCGATATTGAAACTGTCGCTGATTTCGCTTATTTTTAACCGTACCTCCTCCAGCGATGGAACTGATCGTGGTGGTAGTGGTTTTGAAGGCAGTGGTAGAATATTCCACGGATATGGTGGTAGTGGTGGCAATGGCAATGCTCCATCCTGTAATGTGAATTGAACCAGTATTATTAATTTATTATACTAATAAGCGCATCCAGCGTATCAAAGGATGCCTAATGATATGGGGGGGGGGAGGGGTTGTTCTTTAGAACTGTCACTGAAATTGATTCTTCAACTTAAACTAACTAAAACCGACCGAAACTGTAATCTGAACCTAAACCTCAATTGGTTTCTCATTCTCATCGCTGTTTTTTGCAAATTTTTTTTAGCCAATTTCAATTTCAACTTTTCGACATTCAACTTGACAATTGATAACAACGACATAACTCGTGATATTGTTTTTGAACAAAGAATTTGAATTTTGTATTATTTGCTCATAATTTTCAGCTTCTTTCAACATTTTATAATCCGAAATCGATTTTTGTGAACAATTTTTCTCCTCCGATAGAATTTTATTTTAAAAAACAAAATTAAAATTGTCTTCTAGAAAAACGTACTTAAAAAAATACCACATTCACATTTACTCACTCTGATACCACAAAAAAATAATTATGTAATTAGCGCTCCAAGTGCTGTACAGTGAAATGTTTGGCTCGTTTTATAACCAGTCTGATCATTTTGTCTGTGCCATGCCTGTGGTGATCTAAAAATACCATTTTGATTATCTACGCTACTTTACCAACTGAATAAAAGTAAAAATCGGTTGCATTAAATACAAATAATATGATAACGAACAGGCGAAAAATGAAAATGAATGCTAATAAAATGATAAAACACCTAATATGCATCAGCTATGAGATAACGACTTCACAAACTATAGAAATGAACAGCGAAGTTATCAGGTTCTTGAGGGAAAAAGGAGTATTTGCTATTACCAATAAAAAGGTGCATTCTTATAATTAAAAGAAGACTAGACGAGCTATGTAGCTCTGGATCACGAAAGTAATGTTAGTTCTACGAAGATAACAGATACATGTGAATGATAAATAAAACTGCAATGAAGTATGTACTCACTTTTCTCGTGTTTGGTTCTTCCTTAGGTTCTTTCTTAACCCACATGTTTATTGTTATTTAATGTATGAACAATATTTCAACTCTATTATAAACAATTTACAAACGAATAATTGAAAATTATCAAGTAATAGTGAATAATGAATAATGAATAAGTATGCGAAGTTATCATACGAAAAAGAAAACAAAGCACATTGCCGGCTTTTGCACTTGCGTCTAGCACCCAAACGTGAGTCGTTTTTTCGGCACACTTCGGGTTCTTTTGTTCGGTATCGTTGGTACTCGTGAGTCAACATCGTTGATAAATCAATTTAAAATTTTGTTTTTCTCGTTGATTATTGTATATTATAGATTCAAAGATGGACAGAATGTTTTTAAAGAATATTTAAGATCTGGAAAAAAAAAATAATCGAGTGATTTTTTCAAATAGGTAAGATCTCACTCTTTTGTTAGATCCTGATCTTTTTCTTTTTACAAAAAAATATAAAATATCCTAATTAAAAAATGTATGTAATTTTAAACAATTTGTTTAAACTATCTAAATTTGAATTTTTGTTACATTTGTGGCCTAATTTTTTTGTTGAAGCAATTTTTTTTAATTTTGATAACGGACTATTTCTCAAAATTTTCATGGAAAACAATTTTTGCAAATTTTACCAAGATTATTTTGTTGAAATTGAGAATTATATTTAAGTATTGAAATTTTGTCCGAAACCAAATTCTTTCAAATTTTGAAATTTTGCTCATTTAAGAATAGAATTCTTTGAAATTTTGTTAACGCCTGTTAATTATTATTTTTTTATTTCTCCTGCTTGGTGTTCGCGATTTTATTCAATCGATAATAAGTTAATGAATATTTAAATTATTAAAATTTTCTATAATAGTCAACTTATATTGATATTTTAAAATAAAAATGCTATAAAAATGAAGAAAAGCTTGTAAAAAGTTAAAAACCATATTAAAAACCTTAAATAAAATTAGCATCCGCAAACAACAACTAAAAATGGTAAAAAAAAACATCAAAAAGCAGTTTTAAAAATTCCATAAAAATTATCGAAAATATTTAAAAAATTTTCAGAAAAATCATATGAAAAAATTGAAAATTCTTGAAAATTCTTAAAAATTATTGAAATTATTTTGATAATTGGTCAAAATATCATGATTTGAGAAAAATTGTAAAAACGGTTGGATTTTTCATAAAAATCATTAAAAAGAATATAAAAATGAATCATAAAAATTGTCGAAAAAATTTGTTAAAATCGTCAAAATCGTTACTAAAATCGGGAAAAATGTTGTAAAAACTGTTAAAACTGTAAAAAGTGATGAAAATTTCATAAAAATAATTGAAAATATTACAAAAGTGATGAAAAAAATTAAAAACGTTGCATTTAAAATGATATTTTTATGAAATTTTCATCACTGTAGGTTGATAAAATTTTAAGCATTTTTGATGAATATTAATCCATCACTTTTGTAACATTTTTCATGATTTTTATGAAAATTTTACTACATTTTACATCTTATTAAACATTTTTGCAATATTTTAAATTATTTTCAATAACTTTTTATAGCATTTTATACATTTTTGATGGCTATTTTACTTCTTGTGCAACACTTTTCATGACTTTTATGAAATTTTCAACAGTTTTTACAAACTTTTAGACATATAAGTATTATATATATTTTTTTTTTAGAAGAAGTTGCAAAAAATAGAAAAAGTCAACAAATTTTGTCCACATTTAAAGTTTATGGTATATTTGTGAGCCTTTCATAATCTTACATTTAGGTTCTAATCTTGAGGATTTTTTCTGCAATGGATTTTGTCAATCTCTGATCTCAATTTGGAAATACGCGCACAAAATTTATATTAAAGGACTGAAATTAAGAAAAATGAAAATATCATCGACAGCAATCCTTCTTTTGATTTAGGTATGGTTCAAAAATTGAATTTTCATCTCTTGTTTTTTTTCGCTGAAAGAAATTGTAACTGTTTTTCGAATTTTCTATTTCGGAATTTTCAACTTTTGTTTCAAAATTATGCCTTTTTCCTTCGTTTGAAAGATTTTCATGGATGATTGCAGTAAATTCAAAGCTTTCCTCATCTTCGTCTCCAACATCTTCGAGATTCACTTCGAACGTAATGAATTTTTAATCTAAAGAACTCTAGAACCTTAGTCTGGAACTAAATATTTACAGTTTATTTAATCAAAAATGTTTGCATAAGGGAATGCGAACATTTTTTTTTCAAATTTTGTTAATGTTAAGTTAGCCTGTTACCTGTAATTTTTATCCTGTTTCACGAATATGAAAACTTTGAAACCCCTTCTTCACATTTATTCGAAATTAAATGATCCATATTCCACATTACCTACCTATTTCGTTGTAAGAAGTAGGTAGATCAAAGTTGTACATGCTACGGAAGGTCAAAACTATGGGTAGTTTCTCAAGCCCAATCAAGGAAAATTTTGAAATAGTTTGTTGTGAAATTGGGCGTTCTTTACAAGATTTCAATTTCGGCAACTTTTTAAAATTTAATAACCCATAGCTTGCTCGGTTTTAAAAAATGGGTACGCATTGTATCGACATACGAACTTTCTAATATTCATTTCGCAAGTTACAGTCGATTAACTCCTTGAAAACTTTTTTTTTTCGTCGAATTTCTATACCATTACTTCACATATCTGCTTCAAATTCAAAGTAAGCTGTAGATATAGGTACCTACATACGAGCATGAAACGTAATATAATAACTGCATGTTTCCCTTTATTCAATCGTACTTCGTAATTCAAGCTATTTACTCGCATGTGTCTATACCTTATACCTACATTCAAAGGTAAAAACGAAACTTTTCTCCTCTCTTCCTTATCTTTCCATCAAATCTCCCAACAGAGTTAAAACTTACACCGATATCGCCATCAAGATGTATCAACTCTTAACGAAAACACACTTCGACATCGTGCAAATAAAAACAACACGGGCCAATCAGGGGGAAAAAAACTTCGCCATGTTTGAAAATTGAAACCAAAAGTCAACCCTATTAGTGATTCGTAATTTTTAAGCTTTTAACCACAGTCACCCGGGTACGAAAAGTTCACACTTCAAAGCTTACAGGTACAACAATTCCTCTGTGTCCTTTTTCGATTACCTCCTTTTCGTTCGTTCTCGTCAACACCGCGCCATTGCACGAGTATAGAAAATGTGCTTGTAAACGTGCCCAGTAAAACGATACCGAGCCCATTTTATACCACAATATAGAAGCGCCTATTATTATATGTGAAATTATTTCACACGGCGCGATATTGTGTCAGTTAAACTGTTTATATCGATATATTGGATATTATCGAGCAATTATCGACATTAAAGTGAAATTTATTTGCAATTTTGCCAATGGGTACCCGACTCTATTCTTTTTTCGCAGTCGCTATATACACGCCGATTTATCGCGGCGAGTTTATTTTCAACGAATAAAAGTCTTTTAAATGTATTTGTTGTTTTTGAGCATCGTTCTCTGCGCGCAAGCTGCGTCCAACCCCCGCCCCGTACGTATCCAAACTGCCTTACTTACTTTTCTCAGGCCCCGGCACAATGCCAAAACACTTTATTTTCTTTACATTTTTCATTTCCGCTTTTCTTTTTTTCCCCTCTACGGTTCTATGGGTGCCTCTGTCTCTCTCTGACCATCTTTTTTTTCTTTTCTTGCTCATATAAATAGCCAGTTTTATATACTAGGGCCAGTATAAGAATATCTTTAAGGCCGTATTTCCTTTATATACGGTGCCATTCCCATCTGCCATGCAATCCTTCGTCCCTCTTGTAATTATTTTGTTATTATTGTACCGATTGGTAAATAAAATCGTGTATTAGGTGGGATTACAGTGGTATATTGACTAATTGGTGTGTATAGGGAGGTCGTGATTCGAAAATTTTGAAAAATTTCTGTACCACCCCTCGTGGAAGTTAATCGTTTTAAATAGGAAAATATCATTTTCTTTTGCTCCCTTTAGTCAAGTACGAATTATGCCCAAAGCTTCAAATTACCAAAAAAAAAAAAATTTTTCACCAAAGCTAAAAAAATCGAAATCTCTTGGGATAGGTAAAAGTTGAAAGGGCTTTCAAAATTTTCAAGATTTTGACATTTTTTTTTCAAGCTACTACAATCTTTCCACGTATATATCTTTTGGCTCTCGAACACCTTTCACGCTCATTTATTCAAACTACAAAAAAATACTCTAAATTCAAAAAAATCATCCGATGGGTAGCAAAAATTCTTGGCAGAATTTCGTGACGAATTAAGCAAAAATATCGCCACGGCAATTCGTGACACACAAATCTTAGGTACAAAAATCAGAATCTCTGACATTTTTTGCAAGTTGAAAAAATCAATTTTTCAATTTTTTTTTATCAGAAAGAAGAGGTTAGTGCAAAAACTCAATTTTTAAATTTTGTTCAAGTCTAAAAAATAATTTGGCAACACTTTGTGACGGATCAAGTACAAAAATCCAAAAAAAATTTCCTCGCACAAGTACAAAAAATTGAAATTTCCAAATTTTTTCGATAAAAAAACTATTTTTTTATTTTTTTTCTTGAAAAAACAACATCAACATTATTTATTCATTAATAATAATTAAACGTACGGGTACATAAAACTACCTACAAATAAATACACGATTAGAAACGATTTTTAATAAAGATTTCGATCATATCTAATCATCAATTTCCAAACTCGATATTTTACTTATGCCAGAATATTGCTGAAATTCATGTACCATCCTGAGATCTGCATCAAAAAACCATTTTAACAAGCGAATAATAATTAAATTTGAATCAGTATTAGTTGCAAAAATTGCACAAATCGCGGGGCTATTTTTGTAGTTTATTATTTTGCTCATTTTAAATTTCTTTCGAGTTGGTTCATCATCAAAATACCATATTGCAAACTCATCTATTACAGACAAACATTTGCGGTCGTAAGGATATCCTCCCCTATAATTGGCAATCTGTTTCTCAAAAATCCCATCAATATTCAAAGATGTTTTGAATGCTGAGATTTCTTGCGCATCTGCAGTGCACCATTCCAACAACTTGGTCCATTTGTTGCGATCAAATGGGTTGTGAGTAACGTTGGGTATATAATCACGACAGTAATCCAAAAGTTCACGTTTAATTTTTCCTAGGCTTTGATCTGATTTGATGAATTTACTGAGAATATGGTTAAAATCCTCCAAACAATGTTTATTGAACGCGTGGTGTAAATGGCTTAGACCTTCTTTGGATGAAATGATCTGTTCTTTAAATATATCCACATCTTCTGCCACGTTTGAAAAAATACTACTAACAAACGCGTCGAATTTACAAAATTTATCGTCATCGTATGAAAAAAGCGTGGCCGCATTCGACTCTAGGACTTGTTTGCTAAAATCTTGTATACTTTTTGGGTCCTTAAGGAGGAAATGCAAATAATCACTGAACTCCGAGTATAGGGCTAGTTTGATAAGATCTTTAAAATGCTGATCGCATTCCGTTTTCGAAGCGTCTTGTTTAAATACAATAGCTTCTTCGTTTGATAAACACAGCCTTATGAATTCTTCCAAATACAAAGGCTTCGATATTGGAATCAACATAGGCCATTTCCATTTCCACATTCGGTTTCTAATTTCATATGTCGTGAAATTGAGTAGTTGCAGCAAAAATGTCATATCGTGGCCGTAACGCAGGGAAAAATGAAGCGAATATCAGTACAAGTTGTCGAAAAAAAAATGAATGCGATTCTCAGTAAGTTGAGATTTCACATGGTCTGGAGCAGTGGCCCACATTTCAATAAGAAACTGGTTAACTCGATCGCGTCGCATGAAATTCAAATCTCCTACCTCAAACATTACTCTCCACATTCCACGTAGGATATTTGGGAACACATCTCTGCTTTCAAAGACATATTGTTTCATTATTGACCATAATTTACACGCATGCGAAAAATACTCATCTTTTGCAATCAAAGATGCCAATAACCTACCAGGTCGTCTTTGAAATAACATTCGAGCCTGGTCTTTGTTAAATTTACACAATGTATTTCCCATGAATTCAAAATTTTTACGCCAATTTGAACGACCCCGACCATGGAAAACTGATATATTCTGCAATAGATCCTCATCAGTCAGCATATCAAAGAAATACTCCAATGCTGACCAGTTTTGCGTATCATACGATTTCCGAAATCGTTGGCCTACTGTGACGGAATCCATTTCTGATTTCATTCGCATATTCCAATAGTTCATCAAATCAAATTGATCCGATTCCGAATCGTTTCCATTCACACGTGAATCTTTCGATACCAAAGGCCAAATTAGTCTGACGTCATTTTCTAGACAAAACGTACACGCTATTTTGTACTTTTCCAAGTCACTGAATTCAGCCATTTTCACCATATTCGAAGCAGTTTGTCTAAAACAAATGGTACCATTTGAGTTGAAAACGATGCTATGGAAGCACTTAGGAAGAACGTCTAGAAAATTTTGATCGAATAAAGTAGCTTTTGTAAGGAAATTTATCCACTCTGGTAACTGGCACCTAATTTGTTCAATTTTTGCATCTATCATTTCTTTGATACAAGGTGGAACTGATTTTGTAAGAATTTCAGTGCAGCTGAAGTTGATGTTCAGAAACGAAGCGTCACATCTTTGACTGGCAGGGAGGCTGAAGTATTTGTGTTGCCATAAATTGAATGCTAATTCAGTTGAAGCTCTGGATTGTAGTGATTCTATCCCATTGAGAAAACTGAACGGATATTCTTCAAGTATTGCATCATCCATTTCAAAGAATCTACTTAACCTTGTTGACCACAAGAATTAGTTTCCACCTGAAAAAGAAGGAGTACCTATTAATATCTTACATTATTTTTTCCTGGAAAGAGGTACCTACACCAACAAAGAAAAATAACGGATGAATGTGACAATGTGTTGATCGAGGAAAAATAAAATTGAATAGATATCTATTTAATGGAAAACAATATACAACGAATCCCTGCCCCCTTCCACACTCTGACGTACTATGTATTGTTCTTTGTAGTAATCTAAAAATAAATACTAAAATCTTTTACATTGGCTAGTCGATGTTTGAAATTTATCAATTTAGACCATAAGTTAATGTAATTATGTCTCAAATAACAAGTCCATAAAGTGCATTAAACACGATTCCATCTAAAAAACTTGACAACAAAAATTACACTGTTGATGTGCCATCAAAACTAAAATACAGAAAACATGCAACAATACGTATCTACTTATCATAAATTCAAGTATTACGCAGGATCAGTTTTTGTTTTTTAATCACTACAACTTTTGGGGAGTACACAAGAAAAATTGTTATTGAAAAAATCACTGTTTTTACTCGGAAGTGTTTTTTTTTGTGAAAAATAACATTGTATTAGGCCCAAACTCCCTTTTTTTCCCCCTCAAATGGCTGTCTGGCTACGCCACTGCCACCGAGTGACCAAAAAAAACAAATAACCACTCGAAAATTACTCGTACAACGCAGGGGATCAAGTCTTAATCGAATTCAAAGGGAATTTGGAGTATTTAAATAATCTATAATTTTTTGGAATCGACAGTAATTCTTGATAGAAAACTTGATCGAAGAGATATATTTAAATTATATATGTGTATATAGATATTTGTTTATAAAAAAAATTTGATACCTAATTATAAGTTACTCACCAAATTATGCGGCGATTGAAAAATTCATCGAATCGAAATGCACCAATATTCTAAACAAAAACACTGATAAACATATCGACCCTACAAATCTACACTGCTGAGACAAAGTACTAGTCGAAATATACAATCAACGAACGTTGTGTACCTTGAATCGAAGCTTGAAAGCAACTAAATGCGATATGGGCTCGACCTTACATATCCGTATGGTCTAGGATACACTTTACACTACACAGCCACATGGAAACATCTCACGCTACAAACTGGTTCCATTTCCAAAATGAAATCGAACTGACGCGATTGAGGGTTTAAATATCTTTTCAAATACATCTGTTCAGGTAAACGAACACAATGTAAATGGTAGACAATGACTACTTTTTTCTCCCTTTCAAAACTAACAAGGAAGAGAGATGAAAACAGACATGTAAACGGGCATATAAATGCGTAGGGGAGAGAGTGGAGGATTTTTTTTGATGATATGTGGCAACTGGCAACACTACATAGGGAGCACTAAATGACTAAAATGTACTGCCCAGTGTTACTGCAACAACAGAAATCCCACATAGAATTCTGATTTAATGGATTTGAAGTATTCTCGCGTATAAATGCATTTTTAATTTGAATTATACTGCTCTACTCTACTGAAGACCCCCGCCTTCCTTATTCAAGAAAAAACTATTCGTATATGAAAATTTTCAAGAATTTTACATAAAACTACTTTTTTTGTCAACCTCATCCCCTACCTCGATGATAAAAACCGAAGATGAGGGCAGCAAAAATAATTTTGCCTATGGGCGGCAAAATTTTAAATCCGGCACTGTCGATTAAAAATTGTATTTGAATTATTCAAGTCGAGAAAAATTGCAATCGATCATTTAAACCAATTAAAAATTGTAATCGATTATTAAGTCGATTAAAAATTGCAATCAATTTCCGATTAAAATCGCGATCGATTAAATTTAGAATCGATTAATTTTTTTAATCGACAGCACTGTACCTGTACTTCTTTTTTGAACACGAGCTCACATGTGGTTTTTCTTTTAGACTTTTAGTATGAACCGAAATAAAATTTTTGGGAAAGAGGGCCATCAAAAATTGCCTTTGGTGGAAGATCAGGATGGGGTTTTGGGAGTAGAAACTTCCTTATTTCTGTACATAAATGGTTAGGGGTATGTTTGGTATCATTTCCAAATAATTCAACCCTCCTGAAGTCGATTTCGTCATTATTTTCCCGATTGAAAGTAGCGAAGTGGCACAATCGTAAAATTTGTGTCGTAGATAATGATCAATTTTTGTAAAAACAGAAGTAAAATCACAATTTTTCATTATTTGAGCTCTGTAGAGGTGACCAATTGAGTCAAGAAACAGTCTTCAGTATAGTTCAAGCCTCCTGAACCCGAATTCGAAGTTAGTTACTAGATAGGAAGTAGGAAATTCTCGCAATTGTCGAATTCGCTCAGCATAAAATGCCCAATTTTTGCTTAAATTAGCATTAAATCGCAATTTCTCATTTCCCAACCCTTACGCATTTAATCGATTGAGGTGAAAAACTTTTTTAAACTGACTCAAACCTCTTGAACTCAAATTCGAAGTTTAGTATCCAGTTAGCAAGTAGGGAATTCTCACAATTATCGAATGTGCATAGCGAATGGTGACCAATTTGGCTTAAAATGACAGATTTTTTTCATTTTCAGAGGAACAGCTCTTCCTCAGTTCGAGGTAGAAAAAATATTATAGGATAAAAAATGATTGATTTTCAACGTTCTACAACTTTTGTTTCAAACTTTTTTTCGTATCGTCAATTTAGAAAAAATTTTCACCCGGGTGTCCCAAAAAAAAATTACTTTGCAGTAAAAAATCACGATACGACAAAAAACTTGAAACAAAAGTTATAGAATATAAAAAATGTATCATTTTTTGTTCTGTAATTTTTTTCCTATTTTGCAGTGGTGAGAAGCCATTCTTCTTAAAAGATCATCGTGCATTTTTACGAAAATTGGCCATTTTCTGCGACACAAATTTCACGATTGTGCCACTTTTCTACCTTCAATCGGCAAAGTAATGATGGATTTGAGTTCAAGAGGGTCGTATTATTGGGAAATGACACCAAAAATACCCCTATCTCTTTATGTGCAAAAATAAGGGTGTTTCATTACTAAAAGGTACATTTCAACATTATCAAAAAAAAAATGACATTTTGATATTTTCAAAAAAAAATTAAATGAGTCTACCTATTGGATAATTTTTTCAATTTTTGAAAACGCGAGTAAACCGGTCAATGCCTTTTTCTATTGAGTCATTGGAGGACAAAAAATTTTCAACGCTATTTTCTCTCTGGATGGTGCGGGGGTTTAGATTGAGATCTCGGTATAAAAAATTATGAAATTTTGACGAATGTTTGATAATAATTATTCCTACGGATTTAGGACTCTTCAAAGCGCCACTTCTTCTTCACTCGAGGGATTGGAACTTGACAGGGATTATTTTCTCATGAAAAAGCAAGCATGAAATAGGCGAAGAGGGGTTGAAAGAGGAAAAAAATCGAAGAAATATTTTTCGCCAGTATAAATAAGAGTCAGCCTGTATCGGTATCATTATGAATGTGAAACGCCACCGCAGATTCGAACCACAAAACGATGCCTACGCCAGTAAAAATTCGTCGTCGGCGAGAAATTTTCTTAATGATAACAAAATGGTTATATAAGCGGAATTTTATTTGATCGTTTATCGTGAACGAGCGTAAAATTAGGGGTATGCTTTTATCCGCGCGAGACGTCGGCTTGTATTAATGTCGGAAGTAATTATATAGATTTACCATCTCGTCGCGTATACTGGCGACAGTTTTTTTCCCCATCATCTGGTCGATATTACGTACCACATAAATTTTGACAAAACGATATACATACTAATATTTTTAATCCTGCGTGATAGTTTGCATAATGTATAGGAAAAAATTTATGGTTCAACAATACCTCGCTGGGTTTTTGGTGGTTGGTGACGATGACGTGTATTTCCTTTCACTCTTTTTATCTTTCTACCTCTCACTCTATTGTCAACGAACAGAAAATTTTCACCGATCGCGTTTCTAACCCTTACCTCCCCCCGCGCATATAACTTCCGCATTAATTACTCCAGCAATGACAAGAATATCGTTAGAACAGATGCTCAGCTCGCTTTTGTACTTTGATATCACCGATGACACGAGACGCTACAAGCGTTTCTAAAATTAGAAGTCTTAATTTTACCATTTCCACGTCTCCTGTGTAGATAGGTGTACACTGTACAGGGTATGAACGTGGAAGTGCGTCGAATATAACCCGGAAATATGTTGGTACTTGGTTTTAAAAATTTAAACCATAGTTTGTCTGGAAACTTATTGAGTTTTAATTTTAACCCGAGGCTTGGTATATACTCGTACGAGTGTTTTCAAACAGTTTGGTTTATTTAGATTTGAATATACTTAGGTGTACTAGGTACGTGTTTAGATCAAACTTCAAAAGAAACTTTCATTTCGTTTCAATAATGGCAGCTTTCTTCAAATAGAACCGAGAATTCGATATTTTTACACGTTTGAAGCGCCACAACACGTGGAAAATTTTATTTACTGCAGGTGTTTTACGAGCATCCACGTCGAACTTGTAAATCGATGATTTTATTCAAGCAAATGGGTACCTGCTTACCTACCTATCGACTCGATTGTTTGAAACACTTATAAGAAAAAAACGAAGGTATTATGGAGATGTGAGCGAAATGGTTGAAAACATCGAGCAACGGTGTCATGTCGAGCACAAAACAATGAAAAACTAATTCATAAATGCGACGAAAAATATCCAAGTTGATAATCAGATCACGTCCAAAGGCTTAGCTCGGGAAAAACATAATATAAAGAAAGGGTAAAGACAAAGAAGTCAAAATTACTCATCAAAACTTCCAGTGGCAAAAGTTTTCAAAAAATCGACCCTTTTAAAATTTTTCTTACTCGTTATGTAATTTTCCAAGTTCTCAAATTGCAATTTTTTCATCTTACAGGGATTAGCTCAACACAGACATGATTCTGTCTTGCAACGCCCTTGAAAAGTTTATTACGTAATTTAAAAAAATAACGACACGTTTCTTATTTTCAAGTGCTAATAAAAGTGATTGGCAGCACGGTGTAATTTGAAAAATAGCAATGAAATGGAAAAACTAATAAAATTGTTGTTATGACCGCAACAAATTTGATCAATTATTTTTCAAGAGATTCGTGTTTCGTTTTTTCGTAGGAATGCTGGAAATTTCGAAAAAATGGCGTTGGACAATATTGTAACAAAGCCATTTCAAATGAACCAAAACCAAGATTAAATTCCTTAGAAACCAGGAACTTGAAACACTCCGAGTCAATATCTCAAATAGTCTAAAGCAGAAAAATTATCGCAATTTTTTTCTAAAAAGGAAAGTTTTTAAATTAATTTAAAAAAAGATGTACCTAGACCTACTTACTCGTATTTAGGATTTTAAAACTCCTGGCTAAAAAAATTAAGGATTCAAGAGTAATTCACAATTTTGTAATATCTTTATGTGATTTCCTTAAAATTGAAATAAGAAGCCGAAGTTAGAAACAACTTGAAAAATTTTCAAAATTTTCCAACAATTATAACCAAAAATTTTTAACAATTTAAAATTGAAAAAATTTAAATTTTAAAAATGTTGAAGTTGTAAAAGTTTAAAATTACAAATTTTTTAAACCAGTAAGCAATTATAAAAATTAAAAATTTTTAAAAATTCAAAAAATTCAAAATAAAAATTTTTGAAATTTAAAAAAATTCAAAATTCAAAAAATGCTGAAGCTGTAAGAGTATGAAATTATAAATTTTTCAAATTATTAAAAAATTATTAAAATTGAAAATTTTTAAAAATTCAAAAAATTCAAAATAAAAATTTTTGAAATTTAAAAAAATTCAAAATTCAAAAAATGCTGAAGCTGTAAGAGTATGAAATTACAAATTTTTCAAATTATTAAAAAATTATAAAAATTGAAAATTTTTTAAAATAAAAAAAATTGAAAATAGAAAAACTTTTAGCATTAAAAAATTAAAAAATGTTGAAGTTGTAATAATTTTAAATTACAAGTTTTTCAAATCAGTAAAAAATTATAAAAATTAAAAATTCTTAAAAATCCACAATTTTTAAAAATTCAAAAAATTCAAAATAGAAAACTTTTGAAATTTAAAAAAATTTTATTAAAAAATTTTTGAAATTTAACAAAATTCAAAATTCATGAAATGTTGAAGCTGCATAAGAGTTTGAAATTACAAATTTTTCAAATTATTAAAAAATTATAAAACAAAAAATTTTTTTAAATTTTAAATTAAAAAAAAATTGAAAATTGAGAAAATGTTGAAGTTGTAAAAGTTTGAAATTGCAAATTTTTCAAATCACTAAAACATTATGCAAATTGAAAGTTTTTAAAAATTTTAAAAATTTAAAATAAAAAACTTTTGAAATTTAACAAAATTCAAAATTCAAAATTCAAAAAATGCACAAGGTGCATACGAGTTTGAAATTACAAATTTTTCAAATTATTGGAAAATTATAAAAATTCAAAATTCGAAAAAATTTTAATCGAAAAATTTAAACAAAATATTGAAAAATTACCAGAATAATGTTTAGCGAGTTGAACTGAAATAAATTTCGGTTCGGGTTCGATTCCTGGTTTTTCTTTTCAAATAATTTTTCTTCGGTTCTGGTTCCGGCCTACGGGTTTTCAATCAATTCGGTTCGGGTTCAGGTTCAGGTTGCGGTTCAAAGGTAATTTTGGTTTTGGTTTGGGCTACCAGAACCTTACCCCAAAACCATTTTTCATTTCGGTTCAGATTATGACGTAGGTTACGATTATGGATCAAATTTTGCATTTTTGAAGAAAACCTACTTAACAATTTTTTTTTAAAATTTATAGTTTTGAAACAACTTTGTCCCTTTTTGAGAAACTTTGATTTCTTTTTCAACTTATTACATACAACATTTTCTAAAGTCAAAAATACTCAATTCTTGAAAAAGGACAAAAAAAACAAATTTTCTCGATTTTGCTGAAATTGCAGTATATGTGAGATATCGACTTGAAATGAGCCCAGACATGATTTTTAGGCCCCTAGGTCATCTCAAAGAAATTGTGGGTTCCCAAAATGGCGTCATTCGAGTATTTTAAAAGAAAATTGGAAAAATGGGAAAAAATGAACGAATTTGGTCTAAATGCAGGTTGATGGTGTATTTTGGTGTCATTAATAATGAATAAAAAAAAATTCGACCAGAAATGACCCATTGAAGGGAGAAAAATGGGTGAAAAATTCGGTTTTTTGTATTTTTGGAGATCACACATCACGATATCAAGTTTTACAAAAATATGAGGTTGTACATCTAGACAGCTAAGTATGCAATATTTTTTTTTTTTTTCAGAATTGCATCTCTGAAAGGGGTTAGCAAAATAGCCCTTAGAAAGCATAAAATATCCATATCGAATTTTTTTAGAAAAATTCTAAAAATCACCCTTGATACTGTCTACCACCTTTGCAAGTTTGAAAAGATTCGGTTAAAAACTGCCAAAAATAGAAATTTTAAACGAAAATCCACATTTCGCCCCCTCGCTCTCAATGAGGTTAGAGTTGATATCGAGTTAAAAAATTTTATCACGGAGGTTTTACGTACAAAAAGTTGGCAGAGATCCGAAAATTTTTCCAAATTGAAAAAAGCATGACAAAATTTCGAAAAGTCAGTGTTAGGTAAAAAGCTGTCTGACAAAATATCTGATTTGAGCTTTCTTGATATTTTTCAAGTCCATAAACGTAAAATTTTCTAAATCCAAAAATTCATTTGAATTCTGAAAAATTTTCCAAGTTCAAAAAAGTCTGACAAAATGTCTAAAAGACCTATTTTCTAAGTTCAGTCTAAATTGATTGACTGTCAAAACGTCTAAAAGCCAGCATTATCTCTGACATTTTTCAAATCCAAAAAATCAATGGAAATCTGAAAATTTTTGTAATTCCAAAAAAGTCGAACAAAACACCTAAAAGTCATCGTCGAAGAATTTCGTGACGGAATTTTGGCAGATTTTTCGAGGAATTACCCATTAAAATTTGTTGAAACGTCTGAGAAACTTGTTGAAAATTACCGAACCTGTTTGAAAAATTAAATTACATAACTCTTAAAAAATCAATATTTTAACAAGAAAAGCGAAATTCGCGAATATTTTAAGAACACCTTATTCGTATCTTTTCTGCATTTCGGTGCTATTACCAAACACATTAGTTATAAAAGAAACTTTCCGAGACACGAAATGAATTTTCTTTGGGCGTTTTTAAACCTATAAACAGAGACTTCAGTGAGATAATGCGGATCATTTAGAGAGAGAGAGAGTTTTCCCCAAAAAATATGTATAACAGGCGTATATTTATTTTCGTTCTGTTTTTCCTTATGTAGGTAATTTTTTTACCTACACATTCGTATAAATAAGAACTCAGGTGGGTTAAGCACCAATCTACCTACCTGACCCACTCATCGTTATAATACCTAACGAATTCTCAACATTAATGATGAACCGAACTAAATAGTAAATACGTCGTCGTGGTCTTTAATAAAATATTTAAATAAACCGAATAAATATAAATACGCGATCTAGCTGCTGAAATATGAAAAAAAAACACCGACGTGAAATTCGAAGAATGGCTAAAATGGAATTCTTCATAAACTCGTGGAAATTTCGTTCGTTTTCGCTTCGCGATGTTTCAGCTGAGCTGAAATTCGCGTTCGCATAACGTCTTACTTACGTTTTACGTTTTTCGCATCCCCATGTCTTTCAAATAACATAAATTTGCAATTCTTCCTTTATTAAGTTGTTCGTTTCGACGAATAAATAATTTTAAACGATATGCTAGAAAAGATTTGAATTCCAACCGAGCTATAAAATTTACGATGCATTTAACCGTAATTAAGCCGTATACGCTGATAAAGTTAGCAGAGAAATACGTTTACATGAAACGAGCTCCAAGTCATTAATTACGATTAAACGACGCGTCGCGAAATTTGAAAATTAAATCAAAATTGTGTCTTTCAAGTTCACGCATGCAAATTCTGCACACGACTGTATCGTAAAAAAGACGCAGGGCATAAAGCGAAACGAGCGACGACGCCAACGCGTAGAATGAAAACTTCGACACTTTCTCTCCTTTTCAAGTATTTAGCTAGTGAAATGTGTCATCGAATTCCAATCCTATTTTATCCTCGTACTGGCGTGATACGTTACTTCGGATAGAAATTAAGCTTCTGTATTTAGCTCGTATGGGTAAAGGGACGGAGAAGGGATTGAATTTGAAAATTGCAAAAATTCACATACTTGAAAATTTCATCGATGCCAAAAATATTTTATTCGAAATTCACATGAAATTGTGAATATCGCTGTAGGTTTAACTCCAAAAATTAAACGAGGGATGTATATTTTTAATTTTTGCAACTTTTGACTGGCAGTGATCTGGGATTGGGTCAAACATCGGCTCGGCGCATAATTCAGCACAAATGAAGCACATTTCACATTTAAAAAAAATTGTTCAAATGCGTTAGAAAAACTGATTTTCTCACTGTAAATTTCATAATAAGTCTTCAACAATCAAAGAAATTTACCTTCAGAGGAGTATTTAAAGCGAAATTCAAATTTTGAAAAAAAAAACTATCGTCGCCAATATCTTGAAAACCGGTCCACAAAAATGAAAACTATATGTGACCTTTTTTATGCATTTTTTAATGCAGTTTTTACGTAACTGCAATATTCAAGGCGCTAGAGGTATTTGAAAATTTCAATCGTGAATAT
>FIZU01062292.1:0-15877 GCA_900064475.1 Pseudococcus longispinus
GGTGGCGATAATTCGTGAATGGGTGGGGGTGGGGGGTCAAAAATTTCGGTGGTGAGTTTTTATATCAGGGGTGACATTTAGGACCACTTTTGAGGAAATTTGGGTCGAGGGCCGATTTCACTATCTTACCAAGGAAGGCTCTTTTGACAAAAATTGTAAAAATTGATGAAATTTTCATGAAAATCATTAAAATTAATCGTATGATAAAAATGATGAAAAAATCATGAAAATCGTCGAAAATGTTGTTAATATTGTAAACTTTTTTTACAAAAATCAGTAAAAATTCCAACAAAAAAAATTGTCAAAAAATCTATAAAATTGTCGAAAATGTAGTTAGAATTTTTGAGATTCGTCCAAAAATCATTTAAAATACAACAAATCATGAAAACCATCTAAAATTTTATTAAAATTTTTTAAATTTTTATAAAAATCATTAAAAATTTTATTAAAAAGACTAAAAAAATTCAACAAGATGTCTAACAAAATTTCCAAATCAAAATTCACTATTTTTTCAGAATTTTCAATTTTGTAATATCTTCAGCAGGATGTTTCTCAAGTTTTTAGCTACCTTCTCCCTCTCATCCTTCCTCCCTCTCTCCCACCCCCTCCCATCGCTTCTTTCTTTTCTATAATCTTCCAAAATTCGATTAAAATTTCTCAAATTTTCATAACAAGAATCAGGAAAATTTCGTTGAAAAAACCCAAAAAACTCAACAAAGTGTCTAATAAAATTTTCAAATCAAAATTCAGGACTTTTTCATAATTTTCAATTTTGTGATATCTTCAGCAGAATGTTTCTCAAGTTTATTAGCTATCCCCTCTATCCCTCCACCCCCTCCCTCCCTTCCTTCCTCCCAAAAATGTCCATTATTCAATTGACAGAATAAGAAATTTATTGAGCTTGAGTGAAACTAGGGCGAAAATTTTTCCAAAAAAGAGCATTAAAAACATGAAATTTCTTCAAAATGAAACATTCCCAAAAATTTATTGGAAAATATTGCAAGGTTGCAATATTCACAAGTATTCATAAAAATCGGTAAAAATAACCCAAAAATGATAAAATTTTTGGAAAATGCTGTGAAAATTTGAGCAGAACATTGTTTCTCTTTTTTGTGAAAATTTCAACAAATTGAAACATTTTCGACTATTTTCATACTTTTTTCGTACTTTTTTTTCACATTTTAAATGACTTTTGGGAAAAATTTCAACTGATTTCACGATTTTGTGGTGATTTTTACAATATTTTTACCACTTTTTGCGACAATATCAATAATATTTGCCCGTTTTCGACTCTTTTCGTGCTTTTTGATTATTTTTACCATTATTGAACTGATTTTTATGAAATTTTTGACCATTTCAACAACATTTTCGGCAATTCTCATAATTTTTCGAACGATTTCATCATTTTTTCGAATGATTATAAACATTCCGACAATTTTGAACCACTTTTACATTCTGAAAACTTTCAACTCCAAAAAGTCATCCAGGGTAGTGAAATTTCGTGAAGCAAAATTTTCCTGAATTCAAGCCATAAAATATAAATTAAAAAATTCTGTAGGTACAAAATTTTGAATTCACAATTTTCAAATTTTTTTGATGAAGGATTAATCATTCAAAATTTTCAAAATTTTCAAAATTTTCAAATTTTGTAAAACTGTAATTTTTAAAATTTTCCATTTTTTGCAAACTTTTTTTTTGTAAGCTCTTTTAACAAGAAATGGATATGAAAACATTTTAGCACCCCCCCTCACCCTCAAGAAGAAGCCACACGTATAATTATTAAAATTGTCCATGAAGAGAGTTGTTCAAAGAGACCTTCCTAAAAATTTGCTCGCTTAAAAAATGAGCCTCCGCCAAAATTGGGCTCCACGTGATGAAATTCCTTAATTTAGCCTTGCGCTCTTCATTCTTCTGAAAAGTAATTCGTAGGTATACCTACCTAAATGTATAATTCTTATGAAAATTCGTCTTCTACCTATTTCTATTCCAAATCAATAATGAGAATTTCGAAATTTTAAAAAAATTTCCAACTTAATTTTTCATCGCAATTTGACAAATGAGTCAAAATTTCTAATTCCCTCCTCAATTCCGCTTATTAAGAAAGAATAAAAATCGATCAACCAATTACGAAATAGAAGTCATGAAAACTCTGTATCATATTCTCATCAAATTAATGAAAATTTCGGTTCTTTTTCCCTCACTAGAAATTTCTTTTTTATTTTCAAATCAATTTTTCATAATAATTTGACAAATGGGTAAGTGTTGCTAGATAACCTCTCCTCTCTTTTCATCAACATTCGAACTACAATCGATGCCTTAATTTTGTCAAAGACCTTGATATTGGAGAAGGTGAGAGTAATAAAAAAATCAACAGCTAATCTAAAAATACCTATAACTTTTTTCACTTTTCATCATTTGTGCCAACCAATGATTTAAAAAAAATTACGTACGAATTCGAGTTTTCCAGTATTTTTTTTTGAAGCTGGCTAAGGTTTCGTGAGTCAGCATTTTCACTTTTATTCAATCATCTTAGACTCCCTCCCCCCTCCCCTGGGACTTTTTTCTCCATGGAAGACTTTTTACATTTTTTTTACGAAATTATCCAATCCCAATTTTTTTTTTCGAATTTGATTTTGAAAACGATGCATTGGGTCAAAGAGGTCAACTTCTCAGCTCCTTCATCTTCCAGCCTATCTTGAGTTTGAACGAAAGGAGATTTAGTCAATGTCACGTACTCGTGTATTCGTTAATTATTTTATCGATGCTCTTATTATCGAAAAAAGCTCCTCGAGAAAAACGTAAACACTCGAACGATAATTAATTTCCAAATTGGTAAAAAATCATTCGCTTTTGTGGAAAATTTTACAAGTTCGTTATCACCGCACAACGAGCGAGCAATTCGCTTGTTAAATATTTACAAGATTAAAGAGTTTGTTCTACAATAGATACGTTTTCTTTATTCTTTCGTTAAGTAATTTTATTGTATCGTAATTAATATTAACAATTCCAATCTGGTATAACGAGACAATTAAGATAAAAAATACGGTACGATTTCGGTTCTAATTTTCCATTCGAGCCAAAGCTCTTTAAACTCATGAATAGGTTGCGTTTCGGTGGCAAATTTCGCAACTCGATCGTTTCAAATAACAAATATGTAGGTGAAAAGTCATACTTGCATATTACGGTTTAATTACATAAGCAAATGAATATTCCAACGGCTTTGTAGGACAGTCTGGCCAACTGGGGCAATATTTCGAAAAATTCAATTACGTTTACGTGTCGAGTTCTTTCGCCATGGTATTTTGAGTTGACGCCACCACGCCATCGAATTGATTTATCGAATATACGCCGAGACCGAAAAAGGAAGCGAAAACGTCAAATTTGACGCATCGCCTTCAAATAAAACTTCATTATTTCCCAACCGATGGCGATGTCTGACTCGAGATGAGAATTTTACGAACCCTATAACAAAATTCCCTTCTCGAAACAAGACTCGTCAAAATATTGGCGTTTTGAATTAGAAAAAAAAAGACAGCGTCGTGATTTTTCGCAGCAGTTTTCTAATTTGTACTTATAACCTTGGGTAGCGTTATGTCGTTCTCGTTCACGAGCACATAATTTTATATGTCAAAGTACTTGAGCCGAAAACGAGACGAGATTCGCGATTCGGAAATGAATTCTGATTCGACAAACGACCGACGCGATGCGACGAGACGAGTAAAATTATATGGGGGAATGATACTCGTACGGGTATTAAATTTACGAGGCTCCGAGCCTCCGAGGAGACTTGTTGGTCGTTGTCAATGTCATTGAACTCGTATGCTGCCGGCTAATAAATTTGTAAAACGTGATCTAGGTATATAAGCGAGGTGATTTTTCATCCAGTCAAATGCCTATTCGCAACGTACCGGTATGTACGGTTGTAATGGGCAAGTTAATTTTGTAATCGTGGTCAGTTTTTTAAGTAGGTTAGGTTTCTCTGTGGATGTACAAAATTCTGGGATGGTTTTATCGCGATTTTTTGAGACAGGGCGCGAAATTTTGTGAGATTTTTTTCTCGACATTTTTTGGACCTCCTCCCCCTCCCCTCCTTCCTCCACAAAAATCATTAAAGTAATGATTGCTACCTACTTGAAAAAAAATCATAGAATTTAATAACACAAAACAGAATGAAATTTAAAAAAAAATTTTCAAACCATAAAAATTGGACTTATCCCTTAGAAATTTTTTGAATTATTTTTTGTTAAAAAAATCTATGTTTCCAGGGTGTCTACAGGTAGTAAAAATAGTGGAAAAGTAGTGATTTTTAAAATTCAGTCATATAAAAGTAGTGAAAAAGTAGTGATTTTGGAGTAAAAGTAGTGAAAAAATAGAAACTTGAGAATCTAAAATTCAACATTAGTCTATAAATGAACAGCTAATTTTTCGTAAATTTTTTTGGTTGAGAGGAGGGTCGTCTTTTGAAGAAAAGATTAATTTTTACGGGAATGCTTTATTTTCTGAGAATTTTTCGGGGGGGGGGGGAGTTGAAAATTTTGGGGATTGTAGAAAAAAGGTAGTAAAAAAGTAGTGATTTTGAGGGGAAAAAATGATTTTCAAGATCGCAATCATTCAATAGCAATAAATTCCAAAATTGCAATCAATTGATACTTAGTGATAATAATCAAGATTACAATCATTTGATGGCATCATTTTCCAGGTTGCAATCATTCAACAGCAGTAAGTTTCCATATTGCAATCATTTTTCACTTTGCAATCATTCAACAGCAATCATTTTCAAAATTGCATTCATTTGATGACAATTATTTTTTAGATTGCAATCATTCGATAGCAATCATTTTTCAGATTGCAATAATTTGATAGCATCAATTTTTAAAATTGCAATCATTCAGCAGCAATAATTTTCACGATTGCAATCATTCAACAGCAGTAAGTTTCCATATTGCAATCATTTTTCACGCTGCAATCATTCAACAGCAATCAGTTTAAAAATTGCAATCATTTGTTACTGAGCGAACATTTTCAAAATAATTGCATTCATTTGATGACAATTATTTTCTAGATTGCAATCATTTGATAGCAATCATTTTCCAGATAACAATCATTTTTCAGATTGCAATCGTTTGATAACATTAATTTTCAAGATTGCAATCATTCAACGGCAGTAATTTTCAAAATTGCATTCATTTGATGGCAATTATTTTTTAGATTGCAATCATTCGATAGCAATCATTTTTCAGATTGCAATAATTTGGTAGCATCAATTTTTAAAATTGCAATCATTCAGCAGCAATAATTTTCACGATTGCAATCATTCAACGCAGTAAGTTTCCATATTGCAATCATTTTTCACGTTGCAATCATTCAACAGCAATCATTTTCAAAATTGCAATCATTTGTTACTGAGCGAACATTTTTAAATTGCATTCATTTGATGACAATTATTTTTTAGATTGCAATCATTTGATAACAATCATTTTTCAGATTGCAATCATTAGATAGCAATAATTTTCAAGATTGCAATCATTCAACAGCAATAATTTTTAAGATGGCAATCATTAGACATTTAGCAATCATTCAATAACAATAATTTTCCCGAGTGCAATCATTTGCCGGCAATCATTCAGCAGAAACAGTTTTCAAGATTGCAATGATTTGATGACAATGGTTTTCCATATTGTAATCATTCAGCAGCAATAATTTTTAAAAATGCAATCATTCGATAGCAATCATTTTTCAGATTGCAATAATTTGATAGCATCAATTTTTAAAATTGCAATCATTCAGCAGCAATAATTTTCACGATTGCAATCATTCAACAGCAGTAAGTTTCCATATTGCAATCATTTTTTACGCTGCAATCATTCAATAGCAATCATTTTAAAAATTGCAATCATTTGTTACTGAGCGAACATTTTCAAAATTGCATTCATTTGATAGCAATCATTATCCAGATAACAATCATTTTTCAGATTGCAATCATTTGATAGCAATAATTTTCAAGATTGCAATCATTCAACAGCAATAATTTTTAAGATGACAATCATTAGACATTTAGCAATCATTTTCAACATTGCAATCATTCAATAACAATAATTTTCCGGAGTGCAATCATTTGCTGGCAATCATTCAGCAGAAACAGTTTTCAAGATTGCAATGTTTTGATCGCAATGATTTTCCATATCGTAATCATTCAGCAACAATAATTTTTAAAAATGCAATCATTCGATAGCAATCCTTTTTTAGATTGCAATCATTTGATTGCAATCATTTGATAGCATTAATTTTCAAGATTGCAATCATTCAACATCAATAATTTTCAAGATTACAATCATTCAACAGCAATAATTTTCAAAACTGCATTCATTTGATGGCAATCATTTTCCAGATTGCAATCTTTTTTCGACAAGCAATCATTTTTCAGATTGCCATCATTTGATAGCAATAATTTTCCAAAGTGCAATTATTTGATGGCAATCATTTTCTTGATCGCCATCATTCAGCAGAAACAGTTTTCAAGATTGTAATCATTTGATGACAATCATTCATGATTCAACAGCAATAATTGTCAAAACTGCAATCATTTTCAAAATTGCAATAATTTGATGGCAATGATTTTCCAGATTGTAATCATTCAGCAGCAATAATTTTTAAAAGCGCAATCTAATTTTCAATGTGTTTGGTATAAACATTGAAATGCTACCAGATTTTGAGACATTCTTCACCATTTTTCATTCTTATTCTTACCACATCATTCGATGTCAATTCCTAATCAACGTTTTTTTTCAGAGGGAGGGCAAATGAACGAAATATCCTCCCAAATACTCACTACGGAGACTAATTGTAGGCGTATTTAAATCTTTAACAAACACATCGAAACCTTCAATTACCTCACGCGCGAGTTTGAAATCCACACATATTATTTAAAAATTCTACCCCACTACTATAACTTCTCGCTTTATGGTATTCAGTATTGTTTTAATTAATTGAAAAATTACATTTCCTCGATAAATAACACCATACAACATGTAGCTTTGTGTTCAAATTAGCGCGCGAAATATACTGGGGAAACAAATCGCATAAAATCTCGCAGAAAGGAACTCGACGAACGACGCATAAAAAAAAGCATTACAAATTGTTCTCGTCATGCACTTGTTCATGTACTGTGCCATATCTCGTAACAATTTTATTGTTTCATTTACGTATAAAGGAAATGCTCGGCGTTATGCAGCCACGTGATATGTATCGCAGTCGCGAAATAAATATTCGAGTGAATTTTTAATTACGATGAAAATTACATTCGCGCGAAGAGCAGATACACGTAGAGCTTCGATACGAATAAGTTTTCGCTTTGTTGATTATTAAAATGCGAATCGAATTCGCGACTGGGAATGCAGCGTGGAAAAACATTTCTAGTTCTTCCATTGTGTAAGCGAATCCAAGCAGTGGAAAAAAATGGAAAATTTGATTAAATTTGAAAAAAATGATAATGAACTAATTAAAGATTCGCTTTAAGGTTAACATTACCCTCCACCCTTCCCAAATAAAATGATGAGATTTCCTGGAGTACTCGATAGAAAAAATTTCGACGTAATTTGACTCGTGGTACCTAGACCGAGATGTATTTCAAAGGTTATATAAGCTATCAACTTTGATCTAGCACAAAATTTTGATGAGTTTTTGAGCTGTAGATTGTTTTAGGTGATATAGCTCCTTGAATATTGAAGTTAGGCTAATTTTGAAAATGAACATTTTTATAGGTTTCATCTAAATATACAAAATATGTTATTTACAAATTTTACCTATGTGTCATATTTCAAGAGTTATTCAGCATTGAAATTTACCACTCGAAGATGGAGCTATTTTACTATGGCAATTGAGCCAAGACCATATATTACCAACTTTATGGGAAATGATAACGTCAGTATGATATCGTTGGTAAAATATCATCAGCACATCCAAGTTAAGTCATTACTCGGTCGATTTATTTTATCATTACGGAGCAGGATGGTATAGGGGAAAAGAACGTTAATTGATAAAAAAAAGCGGAATACAATGATGCATGAAATTTTTTTGCGAAATTCCCATAGAAATGACGATGCTGCAAAATTGTTTTCAATTTCATTTCCGAAATCGTCATTTATTTTTCCGAATTTAAAATGGAGGGAGTGTTTACCTCATTTCTGGACTCGACAAGACCTTGAAATTAAAATTCCAAAATACCTACGTGTAATTTCCATACCGAGAAAAGTAAATTATAAACGTTTTCTCATTTTTCAACTGTCATTTTATAATACACGTATGAGCCATTTTCATCGAAGGATTTCTGAATTTTAAAAATTTTAGAAGCAATATTTCATACATTTTTAAAACAAAAGAAAAGAGTTGGGAATTATTTATGCCTTTATTGGTAGTCATTAGACTCGAGTAGTCTGGCATTAGATATGTTAAACCATCTAAATTGGAATTTATCCCCCCTCCTCCAAAACATTTATTCAGAATTTTTCCTATTCCGAATTTTAAAATTGTTAAATTTTTAGAACCGTTTCATCATTGGGAAAGATATAGTTTTTTGAAAAAATTTACTCTTTTTCTCCCGCAACCCCCAGAAACGTAATAATTGAGCTTGAAAATTCGAGAATTTCGCAAAATTATAATCATTTACAAGGGCATGATTCAAGCCTGGGGTTTCAATCCAGAATGTTGATTCAATTTTGAAATGGTAGCAGAGCTTGGTTCCTATCCATGGTTTATTGAATTGTGTTAATTCAATTATGAAATGGTAGCAGAACTTGGTTCTAATTTATGGTCTGATGAATCGAACTGATTCAATTGTGAAATAGTAGCAGAGCTTGGTTCTCATGCATGGTTTGATTCAATTGAGAAATGGTAGCAGAGCTTGGTTCTAATTTATAGTCTGATGAATCGTATTGATTCAATTTTGAGATGGTAGCAGAGCCTAGTTCCTATCCATGGTTTATTGAATTATGTTAATTCAATTATGAAATGGTCGCAGAACTTGGTTCTAGTTTATGGTCTGATGACTCGTATTGAGTCGATTTTGAAATGGTAGCTGAACCTGGTTCCTATCCATGGTTTATTGAACTATGTTAATTCAATTATGAAATGGTCGCAGAGCTCGGTTCTAATTTATGGTCTGAGGAATCGAATTGATTCAATTGTGAAATAGTAGCAGAGCTCGGTTCTCATTCATGGTTTGATTCAATTGAGAAATGGTAGCAGAGCTTGGTTCTAATTAATAGTCTGATGAATCGTATTGATTCGATTCTGAAATGGTAGCAGAGCTTGGTTCTAATTTATGGTTTGAGGAATCGAATTGATTCAATTGTGAGGCATACTGCGTCCATGTGCACCATTTTTTAACCCATTAAGAAAAATTCTTTTAATTTTCGTTTATTGAAGTGTCTTGTTACTTTTTAAAGGAATTTTGTTCATAGTTGTGGGTACTATCCATGACATTTTTTGCTCTCCATGCCTATTGTTTGCCAGTGGCACAACTTACCGTCTGTCAATGCGAGACACCTCTTCCCTTGGAACATTAGCCAGGAATTCCCGAAAAGACTCAATCTTGGATACTATACAGTATTTATGCAGCATAGATATACTCAAAATATCTGTTCTTGAAAAAATATATATTTTTTACTTTGGAGTGTTCTCACAGTGCTGTAGGGCAATAGCTTTTCCAAGATATACCTCTGAGTTTTTTCTATTTTATTTATTTTTGATGATTTGATTCATTTGCGAAGTGGTAGCAGAGCTTGGTTTTCCTCCATGGTGTGATGAATCGTAGATATTGAATCAATTGTGAAATGGTAGCAGAGCTCGGTTCTAATTGATGGTTTGATTTATTTGTGAAGTGGTAGCAGAGCTTGGTTTTCATCCATGGTTTATTGGATCGTGTTAATTCAATTATGATATGAAATGGTAGCAGAGCTTGATTTTCATTTATGGTTTGATGAATCGAGTTAATCCTGACTTTCTGAGAAATTAGATTGCACTTTCTTTTTGCCTTCAGATAATACCAAAGATCTGATTGATTAGATTACAAATGCTCGAATTTTCTTCCTTCTATTCCTTTTTTTCAATAAAGAAAAACAGGTGAATTAAATCAGGAGATCATATGAATGTCTCATTCCACTTATCACGTGTTTTTCAATTGAAACAACTTTGAACTTGAAGAAGTGGAAGGCCTATAATTTAAATTGCCCCAATGTAACAGAATTCACCCACTCGAAACTTTTCTGAATTAGGCTTTCCAAGAGTTTCTGACGAATCCACCCAAAGACCGGGTTATCTATTTTTGGAAATGATGGCGAAAAGTCACCTTCGCCACATCCCATCCAACCACACGCTTCAATTCGAGTGGAAATTAACAAGAAATATGCGCGAAAGTCGAAGCACGTACTCGTATCAGCTTAATGGTACATCTTAAACGATAAATTAAGCCAATAACGTCTCTAACGTGTCGAATCCCATTCCCCAACTAGCTGATTCTAAAACTTTCCAGAACAAACCGCCTGGCAACCTACAGACAGCTCAACATAACCATACTTACATCCAATATATTTGTAATTATTCAAATTAACACTCATTAGCGTAATTTCTCCAAAGTAACACGCGTCGATAGGCCAATCGAGAGGGAAAAAAATCCTCTCGACACGATTTACAGCTCTGAGGGTTTATCGTATTAAAACTTACGTACTGTATACGATCGATCACACATTACTTACGGGTCACGGTCGCATGCTTCGATAATAATCCTTGTTTGATCGATGCATAATTCAGTTCACGTTTTAATAATGTTACCTTTTTTTCTTCTCCTCCCCTAACCCCTCCTGTCACCGTCCATGTGTGTGTTTTTTTTTGTAATATGAGTTATTGTATGTATTAAATAACACGGCGTCGATCTCGTATAAAAGGCATTTCCTCGGTGCGATCGCGTTTACGTACGATAATTTTGTGTATGTGTAGCGCATACGTACTTACGTCGTACGTATTTATGAAATATACTCATTTAGGGGGGCAGTGCATTCCGAAAAAGGTTACCGAACGTACATTATAATTATATAATTACTCGTCAACGAAGGTGAAAGATTGAAGCTACCAGGGTAAACCGCCTGCTACTTTTTATTCCCATTTCAAGGTTACCTCACGATCATCTTTTTTTTCGCTCTCCATCTCTTTCTCTCGCTTTTCGCGATGAGCGACAGATATACGATAAATAAACGCAGGTATCTTCCGAAATGGAAATATATATACTGAACTTGGTCGAAACCGTCGAGACTGTGCGAGGACTGGCCGCCCGGAGATTCGATATTTTTGCAGCGAGATACGATCAATGGGATAGAAATATTTCAAGTTCAACTCATCCGGAAGTAATTAACTGGGTAATCGATTAAAACAGTGCGATTCTTTGGTAAATTCGGCCATATCGAAAGATAGAGGTTAGCACCTTGAGGTACGTAGGGGCTTATGCGAATTTCGTAAGGTGGGTCAGCGTTGAAACCCGGCGGTGGTGTGGTTTAATTTCAAAACACAAGCTAGAAGTTTGATATTAGTTCCTACAAAGTTTCAATCAAGACCTATGTACATAAAATCTCCTATTTCTATCTAAAAGATCACGAATAGGTATTTGTATTGAGAAAAATACAATCTAGGTCGAATGTGTTTTCAAAATTAAAGAATCTGCTACCTATGGATTTCCAAATATTATTAATTTCAAGTCTCCGCCTCCTTTCGTCGATTTACCAACTGAACTGGAAATCTAACTCGGCGAAATTACACTTTAAAAAATCTTTAATCATAAAATTGCCCGTGTCCATTACTCGTATTTTTCCTTCCCTAAATAAACGATCCTACGCACTTTTTAACAAACCTTAAGATATTTTCCAAAGTAACCAACCAGTAATTCCCTAAAAGCGTTGTCGCACCCTTTTACCGAGATAACATCAAGTCACCCGGAAGACATTAATTGGCTCGGTAATTGATTACGAGCCGCCAGCGACAGAAAAGTGTAGTCATGATGAAGTAATTATCGTGGAAAGGGAAAATACCTACGTAAAGGAAACCGTATAAATCGCCAGAGAGCTAAGATAATGCCAGCGAGACTTTTACTATTATGAAAATTCGTGAAAAGAAATTCTCGTAGAGTGCATTTTCACCAAAAGGAAATACGAAACTTCCTTTTTGAGCGAATTTAATTTCGCGAATGATAACAAAGGATGGTAATTTTCGCTTTACGATTATACAGGTAGTGAAAATTCTGTAGAGTGAGAGTAAGAGTGACAGGAATTAGAATATAATGCTGAGTAAGTTGATATTCCAATTAATGAGGCAAGAGCCAATGGAAGAAAGAGTGAAAATGAGGTGGGAGGGATTAAAAATTTTAAATTTCCGGCTTCCGACGGAATTTATTCCAATTTTTGTATATTTTTTTTAAATTTTCAGACTTGATGAGCAAAAAGTGTATGCGACGTTTTTCTCACACCATCGAATGAATATTTCGTTGGCCTTATGGAGCATGACATCTTGAGCTAACTAAGATTTTATGATTTTAAAATGTTCCTTTCGAACCACCAAAAAGTCCCCGATTCTCATCCCTCGGCAGCTCCTCCAAATATGGACCCAAAGTGACTTTCTTGTTGTTTTTCGCTTATAACTCTTTAAATATGCGTTCAAACGGAAAAATGATCATAACTAAAATTGAAGTACATAAAATTTGCAACAAAAAAGGTCATATTCATTTTTTTCGAAAAGTGAACGGGTGGTGCAAAAACACGCATTAGTAGAACATGGGTCCTCTCATCAGGTGTATTTTCAGGGTCTACGAATTGCTGAAATATTGTTCGCAGCGTAGGCACTTCTTGGGATTCTTGCACTAAAGATGTCGTTCTCAATGAATTCGGAGTCAGCCGAGGGTTGTAACAGCGACAAACTGTTTCTATTCTTCTTTTTATTTTAATTGAAAAGTAGTCCTGAATTTGGTAAGAAATAATTGAAAAAAATTGCAGTTCATTGAGCTGGAAAATGGAAATTGATGGTGAGGATATTTCAGCTTTTGCTATCGTCAATAATATCAGATAAATTTCGAATTAAATAAGTGCGACTGTTTTTTCAGCATTTCATAAAAAAATGGTTCAGCCATCTTGACTCACAAAATATTGAATTCTTTCAACTTTTTCATGCATATTCTCAAATTTATTAGTGATTTATTTCTATTCTAGTCTTGAGGGCATAAATTTTCCAGTAATTAGAAGAATCATTTTCTTTCAGATCAAAAAATGGATTTCAAATGTTGAAATTGGGAAAATTCTCAGTTTTGCAAACTTTGGTACACGAAGGTCTGCCCAATTTAAAAGTGAAATTGACGCCAGTTCAGATTTTTCTTCTAAATCCATTAGGATATGTCTTTTGATGTGTGAAAAAATGCCGAAAAGCCCCCCCCCCTTCCTCTTCGAATTTATCAATTTTTTATTAAATCATTTTCAAGAATTCTGGAAAAATTACTGGAAAATTCGAATTTTTATGTAGAATTTCGCAATATGATTAGTTCTGAGCAGTTTCTTTGAACTAAAGGCTAAAAATCGAAAAAAATCGAAAAAATCTTCATTTTAGCTTTTTTGTCATAAAAACCCTCAATTACCGGAAAACTTTGCCTCTGATGAGAAAATTCCTGATAAATAATATTTTAGAGAAGAAAATTTGCAATTTAAAGCAGTAATTACATTTTTATTCAACTTTCGTTTTATAAGGAAATAATTGTATCAATTGAAGATTCCAAGTTTCTGTTTATAAAAAATCATTAAATGTTGGAAATTTTTTGAATTTAATTTGCATTTCGAGCCTTTGGTGAGTGAGAGTACGGAAAGGGGCTGAATGGGTACAAATTGCTGAGTAAAATGTAAAATTATGATGATGATGCAATTAATAAAATCTTACTTAATTTCATTCTTTCTTTTATTCTTAAGGTTGAAGATTCTGTACTCACCTAAAACAGAAAAATAAAACAAAAATTGTCAATTAATATAGAATATTTTATTCACCTCATCGTATAATTAATCCGGCATGGCTATTTTCTATTTCAAAATTTAATGGTAATGAGAACAGTATGGTTGTTGAAGCTGAAGAGGTGGAGCAGAGGGCTAAAAAAAGACCCAAATAAATGTACAAAACCAGCATTTCGTATCATTACCAATTTGAAGGGTAAGTATATTTAAATCAAAATAGATATCGATTCTACGAGGAAAACTATAGCAAAGTAATCAACTCCAACATGTACTTTTAACATTCAAACCGAAATTTCCAACAAAAATAAAACATCAATAACGAATCAAGCACCAAAAGTTCTATTTTCTCTACCAATTTGTAGCATAAAATCGCACGATAGGTATAATCTAATCACAAAAACTTCTTCTTTCCGCACGACCGCATCGCTATAAAAACAACGGATCTGGCGAGTGAAAAAAAAAAGGGTTACCCTGATAAGGTCACCGGTAAGTACGAGTTATATTCTCGCCATATTAGCAAATCAAAACCCATAATAATAACACGTGTTAAAATTAATTTACAAATTAACTAACGAGACCAGAGAACAGGTACAGGTTCAAATTAGCGATTTTTTTTTTTTACAACCACGCGAGAAGACAATTGTGCGAACTATTATAAGGTGTTGCACTATCCGTATATGAAATATGCATTGTATCCAACAGACAAAATCCACCCGTGTCGTAATTTTCGACGAATTCGATTCTCGAAGTTGAATTCGACACCTTAGAGTGAGCAAAGCGATATAAACTGAGAAACCGGTAGGTCTACCAACGAGAGAATTTTCTTAGCAACTCGAACTCATGATGTAAGATTTATATGTTATTCGCAGAATCAATATGTTCGCAGTAATTTCCCGCTTTGCAGCATTGGCAACACTAACGATGGCTTTCCCGTATCACTGGAATAAGGATTTCTCAAGTACCTGTTTTGCCTCTCGGTATTACGAGTTCCAATTATTGCAATAGTTTGATATTTTTTTGCAATTTTTCAGTATTTTACGAGGATATGTTTTTGGGATGTGGAACTAAGTACTCTTAACTTAGTTTTAATAGCTTTAAAACTTGTAGTAAAATTTTCCAAAGTTGAAAATACTCAATTCGTGAGAAAGAGCAAATAATTAATTTTAGATATCGACATGAAATAACTCTAGATATGATTTTTAGGCCCTTACATCAAAATTTGTACATAACCTTTTTGGTAGCAATAATCAAGATCTACAAAATATGTCATATACAAATTTTGCCTATCTGTCATATTGAAGGCGCTACAGAATTTTACAATTTTGTAAGTGCTCTAACGCCTTCAATTTGACAGATAGGCAAAATTTATACATAATTTTTTTGGTTGCAATAATCAAGATCTACAAAATATGTCATATACAAATTTTGCCTATCTGTCATATTGAAGGCGCTACAGAATTTCACAATTTTATAAGTGCTCTAACGCCTTCAATTTGACAGATAGGCAAAATTTGTACATAATCTTTTTGGTTGCAATAATCAAGATCTACAAAATATGTCATATACAAATTTTGCCTATCTGTCATATTGAAGGCGCTACAGAATTTTACGATTTTGTAAGTGCTCTAGCGCCTTCAATTCGACAGGTAGGCAAAATACACAAATAACCTTATTGGTAGTAATAATCGAGATCTATGAATTACGTCAAGTACAAATTTTGCCTATCTGCCATATTGAAGGCGCTAGATCACTTACAAGAAATTTTTTCAGTCCAAATTTCATCAAGCGACGAGATGAAATTTCGTCACGAAAAAATTTTCCTGACCTCCTCCCCCCCCCCCCCCCCCCCC
>FIZU01062299.1:0-12078 GCA_900064475.1 Pseudococcus longispinus
TAGAGCACCCTTACTACCTAGGCAAAATTTGAATTATTTTGCTTCGGGGGGGGGGGGGGATATGATAGTTCGAGTTCCAATAATTCGATTTTAAATAGGGGTCGGATGGCGAAGCGGCCGGGAGGCAAAGCCCCCTAGTATAAGTAGGTATATGGTCGAAGGGTTCAACAAAGAACTTAATAATTACATTTAATAGCTTTTGATAGTGTTTATTTTGTAATACTAGCTGTTGTTCGATTTCCTTCAATTTCCAACTTTCTTCTTTTAATCGTCGGTCTTCTTTTTTGATTTCTTCGCGTTCAAATTGCAATTTTTCTTTCAAACGGTTCACCTCTTCCAAAGTTCCTTGTAATTCTGCTTTGTTCTGAAAAAAACAAGATGCAAAAAAAAAAACTCAATATGAAGAATAATTTGAAGAAATCGTTCCTGAATAAAAAATATTTTACCAGTAAAATACTGTCTAGTTGTCCAGGAGCGCCATCAAGGTTCAAAAGTACTTCCATACGTGCTTTTTCGGTGGATAATTCGAATTTTTCCCTCAATAATTTTTTTTCTTCTTTTAATAGATTTTCTCTCATATTCTAGTAAAAAAAAAGTTTCGTTAAATTCTTAATTTCATAAGAAAGAAAACAAAATAAACACAGTTATGTTACACAGAAACGTAATACAGGCTTACTTCAACTTCTTCTTTATAACTATGCAAGTATTCTTTTTCTCGTTGTTTTTCTTTTTCCCAAGAAATTTCTTTTTCTTCAAAAATCAATTGAGATAATTTCAAATCTTTCTTTTGTTGCTCTACAGCTATTTTTTCCTTCGCGTTTCTTGTTTCAAATTCTTCCATTCTAGTTTTCAATTGTACAGATTTGCCTTCCAAAGATAACTTTTGTTTGTTTAATTCTTCCTCTAATTCTGTAAAATAATGAAAATTGTAGAGAACCATAAATGACGTTACAAACATCTACTCCTGAAAATATATTTACCCAATAGTTCCTTCTGTTTATTTTCCAAACCTATTTCTCTCACAGTGAGTTCTTTTGAAACAGTCTTCTCGTATGAAATATCACTGCTACGCAAGGAATAAAAATTCGAGATAAAAAATTGGAATTAAAGATACTACTTATCTACTGTTTAAACCTTACGTCATTGATTCTGTTTTGGATTCTTTAAATGATGATTTCACTCCACGATATTCAGTAATGTATTTAACTTCATTCAAATGTTCTTCTTGCATGATACGTATTTTTTCTTTATAAGAAACAACTATTTCGTCTTCACTTTCCTACGAACAAAAAAATTAAAATTCAAGAATTTTTTTCATTGATGGATAGCTATGTTGTTCTACAATATTACTTTTCTTCGTTGCAGTTTGGTTTGGTATTCTTCGTCTAAATTTTGTATTTCCATTTTCATGTGGTTTTCTTTCTCCTTTGCAACATTTAATTTGTAGTTATATAAATCTTCCAACACGACTAAATCTGTAGAGTATTTTTTTTCAGCGTATTCTAATTTTAGTTGAAGTTCAGATTTCTCTAATTCTTGTTGGATTAATTTCATCTAAGGAAAGAATTTTTTAAAAGTTAAAATTCATGAGGTGTTTGACAAATGCACAACAAAAGTCTGATTTAAATTACTTACTTGTAATTGCAATACCGTGTTCTCGAAATTTTCAATTTTATTTTGAAGATCCTTGTTATCATTTAATTTTTCCTTTATTTCATTATTATTATTTTCCGGTAAAATTATCTGCAAAATGATGATTGATAAATATCTACCTAAGAAATGAAAAATGGAACAGAAAATACGAAAAATTACCTGCATTAAAGCATTGATATTGTTACGATGTTGCAGCATAAGTTTAACGGCAGAATTTTGAATTTCTTGCTCATGACGAATAAGATTGTTATTTTGAGCTTTGGCAATATTCTTTAATTCTTCTTGCTTCTTTTTCAATTCCAGTACAGTTGATAGAACGTTGCTCTCTGACATGTCACCAATTTGTAAATTTTTTGGCTCTGGTAAGAAATTATTTCTGGATTCTAAAATATTTTTTGCCTCGAATGATCCGTAGCCTGAAAAAATATACGTTAGTTGGCGGTTTGTAGATGCTATAATGAGAAAAAATATTCAAAGGGATGTGTACTTTTTCCAAATTCTTGGTTCTCAAATTTATCTGGTCTAGATATCGGAGCTGAAGATGGCACATCAGTTTTCTTAGGATCTAACCAAGAAGGAAGTGAATCTAAAAATAAAACAAGTTTTCGTAAACTTTTCAGTAAATTCATTCATAAATTAAAAAAAATATGCATTCAGACGTCTTTATAGGTAATTAAATATCTAGGTACGATAACAACACAAAACAGTGACTTTTTGCAACACTCATACAACAATCTACTGTGGTGAAATTGATAGTAAAATATGTCCTCTTGAACATTTTACCTTTCAAAGTATCAGAGTTAACTACATTTTGCGAATGATCTGGTATTAGACTAGAAATAAACTTGAATGTTTAGAAATCTAAATGATTGCTCAAAAAATTATTTCGTATGAAGTCACATGAAGTAAATTAGAGACGCTTACAATGAAGGAGCAGCAGCTGCGCCGAATATATTTTGATTGCGTCCTTTGGAAGATCCCGAACGACGAGTTCCAGTCGAAGGCACGTAAAATAATTCTGTAATATCTTTTTCGGCTGGAATCACGAATAAAACATCAATTCAATTAGACCATACTGAAATATTAAAAATTTTAAAATTGAACGATCCAATTACTTGTTTCTTGGTTGACATTTCTTTTTGTATCCTCGTCGGCTGTTTTTATCCCACCCTTTTCAAATTCAGGTACTGGTACGCTACTGCTCTCCATTTTTCGTTCCTTACTTTCCAGGATATTTCTATCTTCAGACGTTATAGCATCACTAGGTTTATCGAAGTCAAAATCTAAATCCAGATCTAACGATTTAAATCTCTGTTTTGATTTTTTACTGTCATGTGGAGCGCTACTTTCACTTTTCCGGCGATCCGTTGTCTCGCTGATACGAGAAATAGGAGCTTGGGAAGCTTTAAATACATCGTCACCCTGCGTGGTGAATAAGTTATCGCCGAAATCATCTTTTTTTATAGTATCGCTGATAAATGTGCGAGATGTCTCTGCTGGAGTTTGCCAGCTCACAGTTTTATTCGATGTGGTTTCTGGTATAGTCGGTTTTGCTTCAGATTTCAAATCGAGCCAGTCAGATTTTGTTTGGGAGGCGGTGATTTCTTCAGTTTTTTTAGGCTCTTCTTTGGGTTCATCTTTAGTGCCGAATAGCTCAGCGAGCATTCTCTTTTTCTTATCTTCTTTGGATAAATCATCGGTTGCAGGAGTTTCTCTTGGTTTTCTGTATTCGAAATCATTTGATTAATACATGTACATGTGTCGTTATTGAGGATATAACGTACAAATGGCGATTTTTTCTTGAAATACTTACTGAAAAATAAAAGATTTATTTTTAATACTATTTTTCGGATCTGGGGGTTCTTCATCTGATAGTAGAATATCATCCAGAGGATCAGAATCATCAATATCTGCGTCAATAAAATAGTGAATTATGGTTACGAGATTATGAGTGAAGTTGAAATTAATTGAATAATTACCTTGCATTATCGAAGTAAATGGTTTGAGAAGTGATCATAAAATGAATACTTTTGGGGCAATGAAAGTCGCAGAAAATTGATGAAAAGGGTACATAAAATAACAAATAAAATGAATCACATCATCAATTCACAACTTTGGAACATTGTAGTTGAAACTTTCGATCAAAAAATCAAGTCAGTTCCGAATAGATCCTGATCCAGACGTTATCAAGATCAAGATCATGGATCAACAAGGGATCAACAGGGATCAACCAACGATCAACAAACAAAATAAAAATAAAAATTTTGCTTTCAACGTATTTTCATAGGAGCGCTGTCGTATTTTCTTATTTTTGACGCAATGGATGAATGACGCAGTTGACGCTTGATGCCTTGATGCTTGATGCCTGACCCGGTGAACAACTGCCTCAACACTAACATGACTGGCTATATTTTGCAAAAGTTTTGGTTCGAGATTTTATAAAGAACTGTAAAAAGAAATAAGGAACAATTCTTCAAAGTTCGAAGTTTTAAGTAATTAATTCATCTTCCTTCGGTAGTTTTCTGATATATCGCGGAGTTCTTCAATTATATTCGGTACAGTGAACCTAAATAATCAAATTACTTGCTATCTTTGTGAAAATTGTGATATATTTTTGCCCAACAACATTACATTTTATACTTGTATTTCTTGTGAGCTGTTCGGAATAATTTCAATATGCCTTTGGTAGTAATCAACACCGATACACATTTCATTCAAGAAATGAACAATCAAGGTGTGAAATTAGTCGTAGTGGATTACACTGCCAGTTGGTGCGGTCCATGTAGAAGAATTGCTCCAGTTTTCGAGGAATTATCTCTGAAATACAATAGAGCTACGTTTTTCAAAGTAGATGTGGACAAATGTAAAGAAACCGCAGCTTCTCAAGGCGTTTCTGCCATGCCTACGTTCATTTTATATCGTAATAAAACGAAATTGGATCGTATTCAAGGAGCCGATGCCGCCGCTTTGGAAGCTAAAATAAAACAGTACTATGGTGCAGTAGATTCTGCCGGTGACGACGATGAAGATTGCGGTGTTCCCGGTGTAACGAATTTATCATCGTTTATTCTGAAAAGTCAGTGTGAAGCTCTGAATGAATCTGATGATCATCCATTACTACCATTCTTAGAAACTCCCAACAAACATTTAGAATCTGATTGTGATCCTCAGTTAATCATTTCGCTATCTTTTACCCAAGCTGTAAAAGTTCATTCGTTGAAAATAAAAGCGCCCCCAACTTCTGGCCCGAAGACGATCAAGTTGTTTATCAACTTGCCTAACACGATAGATTTCGATGCAGCTACAAGTAACATAGCCACCCAGGAATTGGAATTGACTCCGAAAGATTTAGATGGAGGTCCTATTAACTTACGTTATGTTAAATTTCAAAACGTTCAGAATCTGCAGATTTTTGTAAAGGATAATCAAAGCGACGAGGAAGTCACTCGCATCGACAAATTGGTCATTCTCGGGTTGCCTTTAGCTACTACAAATATGGGAGATTTTAAACGGATATCTGGTAAAGTTGGCGAAGCTCATTAATTCAAGCTAATGCAGGTGTTTTCTATTTTTTTAATGTTCGTTAAACAATGTAGAAATATTTTGTATTATCTATTTTATGTTAAATATGTTTTTATTCGATTTATAATTATAACTATTTAATTGGACGTTGTCTCTTGTTTTATAGATAAGACTTCCCAAAATAAAATAATCGAAAAAATGTATTTTTCATTGTTTGAATAATTTCAAATATTTTTTTATTGCAACGAAACGAATAATTATTGGTAACAATCGGATATTATCATAAAGTAGGAATAAATGCTGTTTTTATTTTCTTCGTTGATCTTTCTGCTGTACGAATACAAAAATATTTTCCAAAAATTTTAAACTTGTACTGCTTCAAAGATATTTCAAAAATACATGATAATTTTGGTATTACTGAAACAAACACAAAATACGAGGTATTAAAAATTTGAAAATCAGATGTACATGACGATTCAGAAACCTCACATACTTCGAGTCAGGTCATCTTTTTCTATAATTGTAAAGGTGTATTTCGTATCAAAAATTATGATTCCTTCATGTCCAATGAAAGAAGGGCATTTGGAGTGCAATACTTTAACCAATGCTCCGTGGAAATCTGCTTTCAGTAAAGTAAAGCTGATCGATTCCCATAAATTTCCTGTTTTTGGATTATACCACCTGGAATAAAAAATTAGAATTACAACTGTTTAAAAATACGAAACAATAGCGAGAAAAAATACTAACGATTTTCCTTTCAATTGGTCTAAATTTAAAAACTTTGTCATGTATCCTTCCCAAAGTCTGTTCATAGGAACTGCATCTTTATATTTAATTCCAGTCTTTGGTAATCGATAAAGATTCAAAGCACGTCGTTCTTTCTGAGATAATTCAGTTTTCTTATGCCTCAGCTTTGCCTTTTTCGATTGTTTGTGTTTCAATTCAATACTGATATTCTAAACATGGAAATTATAAGATTATAATTATATCATTTTTCGGTCAACTAGTTTGAAAAAAAATCCAGGTTCTCACCGTTTTTTTAAGAACTTCCGAGACGAAACGAGAATCTGAGAGTGGAAGTGACTTGGATATGAAATCTTGAACGTTCGATGAATTGAGATCTTCAGTCTCATTCAAGACTTCTGGAGGAAGCTCTTCATATAATATACCTATGAAAAAATTTAAAATACAATAAATGAATGGACGTCACTTGAGATCAGCTAAAATATAAAAAATGAAGTTACTAGTAGGGTTAGAATTATTCTTTTTTTTGTTCATGATGATCGATGATTGAAAATTGATGGTAGCGTCTTATCAGTATCACGAATTCACGACGGAGTTGCAATGGATTTCCTGAAATTACCACGATTTTAGCATTAGTTGACAATGAGAAAGGGTATGACTTTAATTATTATGTAATATGGTTTGATTTTCTATACCATTTATTCATTTCCAATGATTTTATAGACACTGAAAGATGATTTATACGAATAATTCTTCAGCTGTTATCTTCGTACCAAGGCAAGAAAAAGTGCCTTTATTTTATATGAAATGCGTTCTCGTTCTCGCGGTAGGTTTTATTTTTCAAGAAAGTATTCGTTTCACTTTTTTAATTGTAATTATTGTCAAAAAATTTCACTTCAATCAAATGAATCAAATTTAATAAAAACAATAATTACAAAAAAATGGTTTACCGCTACTTTACCTTTGCCTTTGCCTCTCTTCCATCACCATGCGTTGATAACGTTTAAAAACAAATGTCGCGCATGCGCGTTTTCATTTTTAAAACCAACAACGTGAACTCGCGTTCTTGGCGTTAGCGGTGCGTGGTGTTGTGGTTCCGGCTCGTCCGCGTCTTTTGTTGCTCCTTCCTCCTTCGGCTTCGGAATAGGATGACAACGAGGAGCTAAACGTAAGCATAACTTTAGCTGTCGTTATTATTTCTATAATAATTTAAATAATTTAATTATTCTTTTTCTGATTTAGTTCGTGTAACTTCTTTCAACTTTATTCTTTCGTTTCGTTCATTGTTGGTTCATCGTTTCGTATTCAAAAAACATGGTAAGTAGAACTTCGACTTGTGTTCCACGTGTGAGACTTGGACATGGGACGTTTGATATACGTTATTGTTAATATTTTTTGAAAAGTATTCGTGTTTTACTTCTCAAGTTTTCCTAACACAATGGTTTTTTTCAGTCTCATCGTAAATTTAGTGCCCCACGACATGGTTCTATGGGCTTTTACCCCAAGAAGCGTGCACGCAGACATCGTGGTCGCGTAAAGTCTTTCCCTGCAGATGATTCATCAAAACCAATTCATCTCACATCTTTTCTCGGTTATAAAGCCGGTATGACCCACGTTCTTCGAGAAGCCGACAGACCAGGATCAAGTAAGCACTTTAAATTTTCATCATATTCATAAATTTCGAAATAGTATTTTAATGTATATAATTGGATTTTTTTCGAGGTGAATAAAAAAGAAATCGTAGAACCTGTGACGATCATTGAAACTCCGCCGATGGTTGTTGTTGGAGTTGTTGGTTATATTGAAACTACCAATGGTTTAAAAGCTCTGTCTACCGTTTGGGCTGAACATCTTTCCGAAGATTGTAGAAGACGATTTTACAAGAATTGGTAAGTTAATGTACATTTTCTGAATTGTGGTTTTTTCAATGATGAGCACCCTTTGATTTACGGTTAGAAAAACCTGATAACTTGTGATGTCAAACTAGGGCGGACTGAGATAATTATTTATAATGTAATTAACATTTATACTAGCATTATTTAACATTATCTATTTCAACTCTCCTCTCTAGTATAGACGAGAGATAATTTTCCAATTGAGGAAGGTATCGAGAAACCTTTCCTTTGGTGTTGAGAGGGCTGTCTCCTCTTGCATTGTCAATGAGACTCCCTCTTAATTGTGATTATCAATAGGTACAAAGCAAAGAAAAGGGCTTTCACGAAAGCTTCTAAGAAATGGCAAGATCCTCTCGGTCGTAAAGCGATCGACAAAGAATTGGCTAAAATTTCCAAGTACTGTAAAGTCGTTCGTGTCATTGCTCATACGCAGGTAAATTACTACTTTTAGATGGAATAATTACGTGTCCGACTTCGTTACTATTCTATGCTTTTAATTTTTTAGATGAAGTTATTAAAATTCCGTCAGAAGAAATCTCACATTATGGAAATCCAAATCAACGGTGGCACCGTGCCCGAAAAAGTACAATGGGCTAAAGAACATTTCGAAAAGGCTGTGCCTGTTACACACGTTTTTACCCAAGATGAGATGATTGATTGTATTGGTGTAACGAAAGGAAAAGGATATAAAGGTGAGAATGTCTAGAACTATTTGCTGACTTTCTATTGAAAATCGTTCTATTTTATGAGAACTGAGGTTTTTGTAATTATTTTTATTAATTCATGAATTTATTTTAGGTGTCACTTCTCGTTGGCATACAAAGAAATTACCAAGAAAAACTCACAAAGGTTTGAGAAAAGTTGCTTGTATCGGAGCTTGGCATCCAAGTCGTGTACAATTCACCGTAGCTCGAGCTGGTCAGAAAGGTTATCACCACCGTACCGAAATTAATAAAAAAATTTACCGTCTTGGTCAAGGAATCCATACTAAAGATGGAAAAGTATGTCTTCATTTTATTATAATTCGTGACAAATAAATTACATTTTGATGGAGGTATCGTACCTCTAACGGGACCGGTGTTGTATCTCATTGCAACAAAGCCAACCGTAACATCATATAGTAAAGTAGCCTTCTACGAAGTGCTTAAGTTCGATATTATTCCTCGACTTCCACGAGCTGCTAAGGCTGTGAAATGGGAGTAAACCATATCGAATACAGTTCCAATTTTTATTTTTTTGTGATATAAATTACGTAGATTACCATAATTATTTCATGACTGTCGAGGAGCAAGTTATTAAAGATAATTTCAATTCCAGGTAATCAAGAATAACGCCTCAACGGAATACGATTTAACTGAAAAAACTGTTACCCCTATGGGAGGATTCCCTCATTATGGTGAAGTAAACAACGACTTCGTCATGATCAAAGGATGCTGTGTTGGACCTAAAAAACGTGTCATTACGCTCTGAAAAGTAATTTAAATTTATATAAATTTCGCGTCATGTAAAATTTATTTCATTTATGATGAATCTATCAAGAGCCAATCCATTGATTATTTTAACAATGATATAGAATGATAGGGCTGAAATGCTATTGTTTTGATATTTTTAGTCTTGTATTGTGTATTTGATTTTAAACTGATATTCATTATTCCTTTTTGTAGTCCTTGTTGGTTCATACTAAACGATCGGCTTTGGAAAAGATCAACTTGAAGTTCATCGATACGTCATCCAAATTTGGTCATGGTCGGTTCCAAACTGTTGCTGATAAAGCTGCTTTCATGGGTCCATTGAAAAAGGATAGAATCCGCGAAGAAGAGAAGATTACCAGCGCTTGATTTTGTATTTATTCGATTGACAAATAAAATAATTGAAGATGATTTGTGTAAGATGTGTGTAATTTTTTAAAATTGATATTTTGAATAGAATGTAATGAAAAACCATTTGAATGATAACCGACATTGAGACGATCTTGCTGAATAGACAGAAAGCATCGATTCTTATGAGATAAGAGTATCATAAATTAGCCTTACTGAAGGTTCGAAATCTTCAAAACACATTCCCTGTCAAAAACTGAAATTCATGTTATTTATAATGACGAAAATTAATCACAAAATTCGTAACCGGGTTCATGGTGTTGAAGAGATACTATCGGTGATTTGTAAAACTACATTAATTTTGCTGACGCATTCATGTTATCACCTGGTTTTACCGGATCGAATCGCTGGGATTACAGTTTTTCTTCTAAATTTTGCTTTTGATATCCTTTCGCATATGTAACTGTAATCATTTTGCAAAGGCTGTGATATGATGCAAATATATCTAATAGTTCTTAAAAACACGTATGAATGAGTCATTTCCTTTACTGCATTTATATTTCAACATCGGTTATAAATCATCGGCGAGATTGAAGTATGAATGAGATTAAACCAGGTGAATATGCTTCCATTTTTATTGTACATTTACTAATAGATAACTCCCTAAAACGAAAGAAATCAAGTAGTTTACAGTTACTTATTCGACTTAGGCAAACTTTGGTGGAGAGTTATTGTCTCAGCGAATCTTTATAAACATGCTACAGTCGAATTCGTAGCAAAACTACATTCAAAATTTCAATCTCTTCTAGTATTATACCTTGACTGAAAAATTAAACATTTTTTGATTTAATGGACGATTTTTTTACGACAGATAATCGTAGCAAAGAAGCTAGCAAATTGCAGCAACATCTTGCATTACTGAAAGAAGAATACGTCAAGCTTCAGACACAGTAAAATGATATCGAAAAAAAATACGCGGTGCTCAATGCCACCAGCGGAAACACCTCCGAAAGCAGCTACGTTTCTCGATTATTGAAAACTGTGAACGAGCTGCATGAAAATCCTATGTTAAGGTTAGTATTTTTATCGGCGTAGAGATACTGTCATTGATACTCGTATTTCGCAATATGGTATTCACGTTTGCTATGTTACAGTGATTTAACAATTCTGCTGTCCAATCGCGAAGTGCCTGCTCACAAAATTATTTTTAAAGCTAGAAGTAATACGTGGGGATCTGTCAATTTATCCGATACCAATGCTCTAGGTTTGTGATTACAGTCCTCGTTTAATTATTTCGTTTCGAAATTCGAATATTCTAATAGAACGAATGTTTAGATTGGTCCGATCTATCGGTCGATACGGCTCTTGCTCTGATAAAGTGGATCTACACAGATCAGATTGATTTCAGTAAAGGTGAAGATTTCACATTGGATTTAATGAAAACTGCCAATACTTATCAACTGGAAGATTTGATCGCGAAGTAGGTCGTATAAGGTAGTTTTATGTACGATTGATGAATGATTTCATTATGTTATTCTTATTTGATATGTTAATAGGAGTGAAAAAGCACTAATGGCGTTGGTGAATGTGAAAAATTGTGTCAGATTTTATACAACAGCTGATGAAATTGGAGCTGAAACATTAAAGCAACATTGTTCTAGTTTAATTTCAACTCATTGGGTAAATACTTTATGATTTATTTACTTGTTTGCGTCAGTATCGAATCGCAAATTGTTTGAAAATCGAATTATTCGTTTTGTGGTTTCGTAGATTTCATCGAGACATTCATTTTCACAGAGTATTTACTTTTTACGATTCGTTTGTTTGTTTTTTTATTTAAGGATTTGAATATTGAGCTATTTCAACGAACTCGAATGAATTTATTCAAATCGAGTATTTCAACTTATCAATTCTATGTAAATTTTATATTTACAGGAAGATTTTACTAGCGATGATTTCGCCCACATGTCTGCGCCTTTATTATACCATATGTTCAAGAATAAAACGAAGTATCCTCTCCATTCGGCGGTCAGGTTGCAAAGAGAAGATGTCGTGTTCTTATATTTGGTTGAAAATAATGCTCAGGTAAGACAACACTTTACTTCATGCCAACTTTTTATAACCATCTTGGGGAAAGAGCATAGCTAGGTAAGGATGGTGAATCGGCCCTTGACTGGAATTTTCGAACTTTCTAGCGGAAGTTGGTGCTTGGGGCCTAGAAACTCGCTGGTAAAAATTGTGACCCCCTACCTCACCCCTAATTCTTCATATCGCCCGAAATTCCGATTTCCCTTATAAATTTCTGTATTCCGAAATTCCCAACCGAATTTTTTCAAACTTGCAGGGATGAGGGACCATACCAAGGGCCATCTTTGGAAATTTTTTCAATTTTTTTCGAATCTTCTTTCATACTGAAATCCAAGTTTTAAGACTTCAAAGTGTAATAC
>FIZU01062304.1:0-12064 GCA_900064475.1 Pseudococcus longispinus
ATTTTTATGATATATTTAAAAGTTAGTCGCTCTTCGCCATTAAGGCCCTTTTTACAGTTGAAAATTTCAAATGGCCAAAACCCCTTGAAGGAGTGAACCGAAATTGCTCAAAAAATTATCCTAGAAGCACCATTACAATACCTAACTATGTGCAAAAGAACGAAAATTTTCCACCACCCCGATCAGAATTAAAAATTTGTGAAAAAACGACAATAAAAGGGGTGTGGAGCGCAAACGGAAGGGCACACCACCTGTGGTATATAGGAGCCCAAAAGCGTTGGGGGCCGATTTCACCTCTTATCCGGCCATAACCTTTCTCATGTTTTGTCGTAAACAGCACAAAAATACTAAAATGGAATGAAGTTTCGAAAAAGAAAAAAATGAATTTTGACAAAAATTGATCAACAAAAATCTCACCATCATTTTTTTCTTCAAAAGAAATGCAATCCTTATAATTCTGGTTTTCAATTTCTGTACGAACTCAATTGTTTAATCAGTATGTCGAAAAAGTTGTTGAATTTTTTTTTAAATTTTCAAAAAATCGCTCAAAAATTGTAAATATTTAAAAAATGACGTGAATTGTGGAAAATATTGCAAAAATTTATGAAATATCACAAAATTGCTTGATTGAAACGTGATGAAATTCGTCTCAAGTGATGCTAAAAATCCCAGAAATATTAAAAATTAATTTGAAAAGTATGAAAAATGGTTGGAATGTCTTGAAAGTGAAAGTTATGAAGCTTTTCCAATATTTCAATAAACAATTCTTATGACATTTTAATTTTTTGAACCAATTTTAGAGATTTTTGATTCTTTTTTGTGGTTTTTAAATGTTTTTCGTAACATTTTCAACCTACCCAATTTTTTTTATCATTTTTTTCAATATTTTTGATGATTTTTTGGAATTTTTAATAATTTTATTCAAGGTGTTGTAAAAATTTTCATGATTATTAACCAACTTTTTAAATATTTAAAAATTTTTTTTGGTGTTTTTGATCATTTTAAAAATTTCTTGGATTATGGCTTTTAATTTGGGTGGACAGGGGGGGGGGGGGGGGGGGGGGGGGGGTCTCAACGAACAAATTTATCAAAATACATGAATTATCAAAAAAAACTAGAATTTTTGGTTTTCAATTTCTGTATCGACTCTTAATTGTTCAAAACATCAAGAAAGTTATTGAAAATTTCATGAAAGATCAAAAAATCGTTGAAAAATTGTAAATGCGATAAAAATTATGTGAATATGGTGGAAAATATTGTAAAAATTGTTGATATATTACAAAGTTGATTTAAACATGATAAAATTTGTTCAAAGTAATTGTGAAAAATTAACGAAAACATTGAAAAAATTATTTTAAAACTATGAAAATTAGTTGAAATGTCGTGAAAGTGATAATTATGAGACTTTTTCAATATCTCAACAATTTTTATGACATTTTAATCAACTTTACAAATTTTTGATCGAATTTTAGATATTTTTGACTTTTTTTAATAATTTTTATTTAATGTTATTCACAACATTTTCAACCTTTTCCGAATTTTTTTCAACTTTTTCGATTTTTTTTGGTGTTTTTTAAATTATTTTTTCAACATTTCCTAAAAATTTTTATAATTTTTAACCACTTTTTTAATATTTAAAATTTTTTTTCATCATTTTTACGTCTTATATAATTTTTTGAACACTTTAATTTTTTTTTACTGATTTTAAATTCATTTTCAACGTTTCTTTAGAAAAATGTTACCAATTTTCATAATTTTTCAACGTTTTTATAGACTTTTAGACATTTTGTCAGACAAACAGTTTAGACTTTTTGAATTCAGAAAATTGACTTTTAAACATTTTGTCAGCTTTTTTTGGACTAGAACATTTTTAAGAAGTCAAATAAATTTTTGGATTTGGAAAATTTCAACTTTTGGACCAAAAAAATTTCAAGAAAGTTCAAATTAGAATTTTTTGAAATTTGGTAGGGGAAAAAGATATACAGGGTGGCTCACATTATAGGAAATCAATAATTTTGAAAAAAAAAAATTAGACTGAAAAAATTTCGAAAACCAAGCCTCCTAGAAAAAAACTAATCGCTTTCAGCAAAAAGAGAATTTCATGCTCTACAAGTTTTGATTCTTAGCATTTTTTTCGTAGGACCCTTAGTTTGGCTAGAAAATCCATGTTCATGAGAATTTTTTTTCATTTTCAAAATTTTCGACTTTGTACATGAGCTAAATTTTCCATAAACATAACTTTTCTGGCCAAACGGAAGGTCATACGAAAAAAATGCTGAGAATCGAAATTTTAGAGCATGAAGTTTTCTTTCTGCTGCAAAGGAATTAGTTTTTTCTAAAAGGCTTAATTTTTGAGATTTTTGAGATTTTTGAGATTTTTTCGATCGAGGTTTTTTCCCCATTTTCAAAACCATCGTCCTTCTATGTGCGTCATCCGATATTAATATATTTTTTGTAATAATGGCAAGGCACCTAAAGTAAATTGAAAAAAAGGTCAAAATACTTACAATCTAGCCCTCAAACCAAAATATTTTTAAAAAGGTGGAGTTTTGTTTTCACATCGTTCTTCCCTCCTCCCACCGTACACATATTGATCTCTTTTCCCATTTATTCGTTAATCATGATTCATCTTCTTTTTCCTGTTTCCTTGTCTTTTTACTTCAATTTTGTCTTTTTCCTTGCTTTCATTTTGCTCTCAATTGCTCTTTATTTTCTAATCGATTATTTTCTTTTCTTCCAGTATCCTTTTTTTCCTCTTTTACTGCTGGCCCATTATACTGATTGGCTTCCGAAGGGTTTGGCCATTTTACAAAAAAAAAAAAAAAAATTATAGCACAGTAATAGTTCTAATGAAACTGAAAGTACACAGGTGTGTTGTCATACCTAACTCCCTTCCCTTTCTAAAGGTAATTTTGCAAGCCTTGAGTAAAATTTTCATAATTATCGCTGCGAAAGTGAATTAAATGAATTGAGTACCTTGAGCTAATTTCAAAAAAATTGAAAGTACGACATGTGATGATTAAAATGCTCGATATTTGATGACTTTTTTAGCTAAAAACATCTTATGCTAATTTTGAAAAATCAAAAAAAACACCAATAATGAATATTTTCAATATTTCTGTTTCAGGTTAGTCAATTCTTCCCGTCAAACCGATCTGATCACGTTTAGCGTTCGATGCGGCACATCGGAAGGTGTGGTGACCCATCACTTGAAGGTTGAAACTCATCGAGACTTGGCAAACTGGGCTAGAACCATTGTCCAAGGATGCCATGCCAGTGTAATGCTGCAACGCGAAATCAGCATGAGTAAGTTCGCTTTGATCTTTTCAAAACCTCATCTCAAACTTTTTCCCCAACAATTTATTACGGATATTTTACGCAGGATGTATGTGGCGAGGTAAACCTGCCCAGTTGCTATTACATTATGAAAATGGGTTCGTTTTACTCGAATCTGCGACCGGATCAGTGGGTCGAGAACCGAAAGTATTATGGGCATATCCTTTTGAAAAATTACGTATGTCGGCCGATGATGGACATCGAATTCTGTGGCTTGGTTTTATCAACGAAGACGTAGAAATTGTAAGTTCGTCGGTGTAATTTTACCCAATGTAACGAGGAAATAATTTAATTCGATTGTTTTACGTAGGAATTGGATTTGGAGTGCTGTCCGAAACCGTTTGTATTCATTCTTCATAATTTTTTATCAGCCAAGATTCACAGATTGGGGTTATACGCTTAATTTTTTAGGTGTATTCCTGTGTCGCCGATTTATTGTATGTATCCAATTCGTTGTATGTAGTGTCTCGATACTCGTTTTATTTCGTACTAGTTGTTGGTTTTTTTTTCTTCTCTTTTATTTTGTATTCTTTTCCGCGCAATTCTGTGATGTTAGTCGGAATTTCTAAGTACATACTTATGTGAACTTATATAAACAGGCCTAATGTTTGCATTTGTATAATTTACGACGCTGTGAGTTTAGCTCGAAAATGCAGATAAGAAATTTTCAGGCGGTGTTATTGCATTGCCGATTAAAATTCGCAGAATTCGTGTCATCTGTGTTGATTAAACGATCGATTGATGTATTGATAATCGTCGTATAGCTCAAGTGGTTCAATTGGTTTTGATGTTTTTTCTGTTTTTATTTATTCATTTTTTTTATACTCATTGTATGTATGCGGTACGTAATTGAAAATACGTACTTTATCTCTGTGTAGCCAAGTAAGCAATATTATTGTGTAATTACGTGTAAACATTTTGTAAATAGGTTGTTTTAAGTAAGAAAATAATGTTCCTGTTGAAAAGTAGCGCACAACGATGTACTATTCTTTTTTTATGTATAAAATTGTAACGTTCGTTCGAACGTTCGTCTTAAAGTACTCGAGGATTATGTTATTATCGGTTTACTATTTGTTGACTTTCTTTATTTGTGTTTTAAGTTGTACGAGAAGATAATGTGGTTGGCCAGTGTTTCAAGTTATTATTTTTTAAAGAGGTGTTCTGCATTGTATAGTTGAAAATATATCGCAAACTGCTATCGCGCGAGATAATCATTACAGCTGAAAAATTTCTAAACATTTCGAACTAGTCAAAGTTAATTGAAAAACGCATTTGCGAATCTGCTATTTGAAAATTATAAACATTGCAATATGTTTGATTTGTTAATTTACTTTTACCATTTATTCTTGTTGTTTTATTTTTTAAAATGGTTTTTGGATTGATTTATTGTAATGTTTTTAAGAAAAACAACTTTTTTTAAAGTTTTCATCACCTTTTTATCTTTTATTAATTATGTTTTCAAATATATGAATGTATAGAATAATTTCGGCGAGTTCGGTGTTTCGTTTTTGGTAGTTTGTTGTAATTAAGTGTCTTGTTTCTTCGTTGATTGAATGTAAAATTGTATAGGAATAGAGTGGAGAAGTATATTTGAACATTGAAGTGTTGAAAATTATTGATTAAAGTTGAAATAATCGAGAAAATCTGTTGTAAATGATCAAAAATTGCCAATCAGGCAATCACGGTCGTTGATCAAAGAAAAAAAGAAAATTTTATTCATTTGCCTCCTTAATAACTTTTCTAGCCTAGTGATTTCATATATTTTTAGTTCCAAAATGCGACACTACAACAAAAAAAAGCGCTGTCAAATTATTTTTTTAAAACTTGGCTCGATTAATAATCGTAGGTGGTTTTGGCGCGAAGTTTCTTATCAGAAAAATTTTTCAACAACAAAACTGAATAATTTCATTGTTCCTCGTTCTTTTTCCGGATTTTTCTCACGAAATGTTGAATTAATTACTCAAGTCAATATAATTACCTTCCTTCCTCACAATGATTGTCGAAAATAGCGAAAAAACGAAAGATGTACGAATCCGGCACCCATCGAATTACGAAGATCTCTCAGGACGGTTTCGGCTGCTCATCAGAAACTATGACAAACAATTCGCCAGCATTTATACCGTTCGTATTATCGAAGCGAGACGTAAATTGGAGAAAATTGTTCCTAAAAAATGGGGTAAATATTCAAGCTATGTTATGTCTCTGGTCTTTATTTACTAACGTACAAAATATGTAGGTAAATCGGCCCAGTCGTTGATGTCTTTAAACAACATGAAAGGAGAAGCTTGCGTTATCGTTGGCACTTTATACAAGCATCAAGAACTCAAACCGAGTGTTTTACAAGAAGTCAGCAAGCAGGTAAGATTCTCTCGTGGATATGAAATTCCTAATTGCGTTCAAAACGTAATATTTTGAGTTTTTTCGCAGTACCAAACCGTACCGCCTCCAGCTCGTACACATTTCGTGTCTGATAAAGACGAGCTTATATTAGAAGATGAAACTCAAAGAGTCGTTCTGCAAGGGAAATTAGACGTGAATGAGGTCGTCACCGGGTGTGTAGCAGCTGTGTATGGTAAATTGTTGAATAATGGCGTGTTCGCTGTTGAAGATTTTTGCTGGCCTGAAGTTGAACCATGTATTAAGAGTTTATCACCTCCTGTTGAAGACAAGTAAGCTCTAATTATTTTCATTCAAACCGTAATAAAGACGTTTATTTATGAAATGTTCGTTTTATAGATTTTTAATTCTAATGAGCGGTATAGAATTGGCTAATAATAAGAACTCGTTATCTTTGCAATTGCTCATCGATTGGGTCACCGGTTGGACTGGTTTAAATGAGTTGATTTTTGATCCTTCGAAAATAGTCCATGCTTTAATCGCTGGTTAGTAAACTGGTCATTTTGTGGTATTTCTTGGTTCAAAATTGGACTGAGTTGTTTGGTGTTGTTTCGACAGGAAATTGTATCAGAAGTAAGGCTCAAACGAAACCGAAATATGGTGCGATTATTGATAATGCTGAAGACATCGAAGCGGTCAAAGAACTCGATTACATTATATCTCAGCTTCTGGTAAATTAATGCTATGATTTCTTTTATTTCTTGATTTTGAATTATACTTGATTGTATTTTTATAGGGAAGTATTGATGTAGACGTAATGCCCGGTGAATTCGACCCAACCACTCATACCCTACCACAGCAACCTTTACATAAATGTTTATTCCCACAAGTGAGAATTTTTCGTTCGAAATTTAAAGTATTATCTTCACACGTTTACATTTCTATTAATTGATTTCAGTCGGCCACATTTTCCACTTTTCACTCTGTATCGAACCCTCATGCATTCAAAATTGAAAACCGACTTGTAGTAGGAACCTCAGGACAACCTATCGAAGACATACAACGTTACAGTTCGCTTACTGATCCGCTGGATATCTTGGAGAGGACTTTGGATTGGGGTCATTTAGCTCCTACTGCTCCTGATACCTTAGGTGATCTATAAATTACACGTGAATTAAACGTGGAGCTTGGAACGAAACACGTGTATAATTTTGTATTGATTGTTGCAGCTTGTTATCCATTTTCTGATCGTGATCCATTTTTATTGAAGGAAAGACCTCATATTTATTTCGTTGGTAATCAACCCAAGTTTCAAACTAAAATGAAAGAGTATGCTAATGGTAGGTGTTTTATGGCTAAATCATTTATCAAAAAAGAAGACTCGTTGATGATAATATTTTTGTTTTTCAGGTTACAACGTACGTTTAATTTGTATTCCATCTTTCTTTCAAACTAATTCGTGTGTGATCGTGAATTTAAGAAATCTCGAATGTCAAGCCATCTCCTTAGGCATAAATAAAAGCGAATAAAATTACGATTATTTATTTTAAATGTACTTTTTTTACTTGATAAGATTACAAAATATTGAAACGGTTTTAAACTAAATTTATACGAATATCATTGTCATTGAAATATAAAACACTTTTCACGAGCTGATTCCATTTCCGTTCTTTAAATCTGGGTCAATTTTTGAATGTAACTAAAATGAATACAGAAATTAGAAGAATGCTTCGATAAACCTGTCACAGTTTGAAAAACTTCGGTTCTTACGGCGTGCGAAATATCAAACCAATCCAAAGCTGAGACAATGGCATCATTACTAGTCGGTTTCTTATCTAAATTCCAGTACGTAAATTTCTTGAAACTTTGCTCAATATCGAATGACTTATTTGTATCGGTGGAGTTTTCAGATTGCTTTTTTAGAACATATCCGCAATATCCTTCGGGTATCTTTACTTCACAGCCATGTAATGGTCGTCCTCTCAGTGAAGCCAATTTCTCTGTATAATGAACATTGGATTAATAAGAAAGATATTTGATAAATCGCTAAATAAGACAAGAAATTACCTCCATCTGTGCCGGTTTTTTCTTTGAAATAAGATGAAACTTTTGCTCTACCATTGAAATTTATGGAGCATGGGATATGATTGATATTATTGTCTTCGGTAACTGGTTCATCAATATTTAAACTTATTTCCATTATGAAAGTATTAAATTAATTAAAGCGACAAAATTTTAACAGTAGAAAATGCAGATTTAAGGAAAATGGAATGTGTTTTAGTGCTATCACGTTTTTTACCTTATCACTCCATTGTTTATTTTGAAATGCCGCGAAATGGTTCAATCGAAGGAGAGAAAAGGGATGTACTAGATATTTCGATGTACTTTTTTATTCAAGCTTTATTTCTCTATTTAAAAAAGTAATTAAGTGCGAATTTGATTGTTTTTCGATTGTTAGAAATTAGAATTTTGAATCATCATATTGTACGATCGTTCTCATACAAACTCCAGCCTTTACATAGGCTCCAGTAGAAAAACTGGTGATTTAATACCTATGCCATTGGACGTAGAAAATATAGAAAGTTCTCCAATTTTAAAAAGTAAGTACATTGTTTATTAATAGTTTTTGAAATTATTTCAGACGATAGTTTGATCGTTATCTTATCCGTTACATAAAATACATGCATAAAATCAAAATATATAACAATTTTAATAATAGATAAGTAGTTGCATTATAACAGTTATAATAAATACAAGACAGTGGTAAATTCATAAAAATTGAAACAATCTTTGGAAATGTGTGTGAATCTGTCTAAAAGGCACCAAGAGCTCTCTCAATTTCATTTTTCTTCATGATACCTAGTTTCTCAAGAGTATACAACAACTGTATCCTGGAATTGCCAATGAACTGATTTTTTAAAAATACAGGCAAACCTCGTACACCATCGCCCATAGTATAAAGTGGAATTCTAATAGTTCCTAGGACCTAAAAATCAAAGAATATAATATGAAATTAATGTTCTCCAAAACGATTAAAAATCACTTATCTAAATTATTACTTCAGTTCCATAATCTTCTGCTTGATGAGTACGTTTCTCAATTTCTTCCAAATCCTTCATAGTGACTTCCATTGCATAAAAATGCAACAATATGTGGTTTTTTGTATTATAATGAGATATCATGTGATCTTTCGAAGTAATGCTGTGTTTAGATAAATCCAAATTTATTTCCTCGACGAGTTCTCTATTCAAAGAAGTTACATCATCTTCACCAGGATCAACTAAGCCTCCAGGGAATCCGATATAGCCATCGAATCGCATCTGCATCTGTTGCACATCAAGTTAATATATGTACTTGGTATATTTTCAAAACGAAATCGAAGTTACATACCAAAACAACAGCTCGACAGCAATACACATCGAATATTTTATTGTTATTTTTGGCATATATTAAACAATGACTAGCTTCGCGACCGATCGGATATTGTTTGGATACGGTTTCCCTGTCAACTTGAATGTAATCGTCTTCTACGGTTCTTCGGCCGTAGACTTCTGTATCTTCTAAATGCCCCCATGTCAAGTCACCGGTATTTGAGCTGAAGAATACGATTAGAGAGAGGTAAAACATGATGAATATCAAACGAATTAAAATGAATTATACTTACTTCTCCATTGATAACGGCGTACTTTGAAGTAAAATTAATCAATTAGTATAGGCGATAAGCGATTTTTGAATCATTCATTTTATATTACAATTATTTAAAATATAATTTTTCAGAAACAGATTCATCTGTTATCTCTGAAAAAGATAACATTTTTGATAAAAAATTTTAAAATTTCCTTTTGCACTTTTTTATTTGAGTATTTGGTAACACTGATTTTTTTGTTTTGGACACAGATATAATTTATTTAGAAAAAATTAGAGGAAATTAAAAATCAATTTGCTTTTTTAAAATAAATTACGCATTTTGTAGAAATTGGAAGGTAATTATTTTAAAAGTTATTCAAAAATGCTTTAAATAAAGCTCAAAATACTTCGTTATTTATTTAATTTACTCGGAAACAATAATTCAGAAAATCTACTCCATTTATACGAGTCTGTGATAAGCGGACGAATTTTCTCTAAATTTTCTCATTTATCGCATAAATTTACGCAATTGACAGTTTTAAAATAAAAATGAATATTCAATAACACGAACGAATATCAATTTACAAGAAAAAAACGCGGATAAGTATTTCAAAGACGTATTTAATTACGAATATTTCGCAACATTTCCATAGCATTTCCCCTTCTACCCTTCCTCTTGCCCTTTATACCGCCAACGTACACGCCTATTTATCAATAGTTTGTTTATTTCTCCGTCGCTCCGTCTCTGCAAATATCGCAGAAATATTCGAAACGTAACCTACGTACGTTTTTTCGTCAGTCGTAATTTTTATGAGCAGTGAAAAAAGCATAAATATATCGTTTATTCGCGTTAAATTAAAATGGCATCGTTTCTCAATAATGTTGGATTGAATTTAAATCCATTCGCAACCCGAGTTGGCCAGAAAATAGGTAAAAACAACTTAATCATTGTTCATTTCCAACAGATGTTATCGAAGGGTTGAGTCATTCAATTGTATACACGAATGGTTAATTTATTATTATCTAAGAAGCAACACCTTAATACATTTATAGTACTTGTGACGATGGCAACGTTATGTCAACTTGTGTAATATCTAATATTCATGTTACAGAAGAGGCAACAGATAGCAATCACGCGTCCGAAAATTGGGCATTGATTTTGGAAGTATGCGATCTGATAAATGCCACCGAAGACGGTCCCAAAGACGCTGTCAAAGCTATTCGTAAAAGATTACAGCAAAACGCTGCGAAAAATTATAAAACAGTGTTGTATACGTTGACAGTAAGTTGGTGATCAAATTGGATTAGTTTTTATGGCTTCGCGAATTCTTTACGCTATTTAGAAAAATAAATAAAGATCGACGACCCTTATTGGCGCGCTAACTCGTTAAATGCGCCAACACTTCCTATTGTTTGAGCATTGATTTAAATTGTGGAAATACGCTTAAATGCGTTTGTTCCTGTTTACTATTACGCGTTCGCGTTACGCTAAGAAGGAAAGTAAAAGTGGAACAATTCTTCGTGCTTCGATTACCATCTGCGTGTACTATTTTCGACGTTGTTAACACTTCCATCATTTTTCCAGCTACTCGAAGCTTGCGTTAAAAATTGCAACAGAAAATTTCACGTGTTAGTTTGCAGTAAAGATTTCGTTCAAGAATTGGTCAAACTAATCGGTGAGTGTTTTGCTTTCGCTGACTTTCGACTCGGCGCACTGTGACTGATGATTAACCGGCGTAAATCGTTATCTGCAAATATTTCTGTTCAAGGACCGAAAAACGATCCCCCTATGATCGTGCAAGAAAAAGTCCTCAGTTTGATTCAAAGCTGGGCCGATGCGTTCTACAATCAACCAGATATGTCACCCGTTGTGCAGATATACAGAGATTTAAAATCCAAAGGAATCGAATTCCCGATGACTGATTTAGATGCGATGGCGCCCATTCATACGCCTCGAAAAGTAAGCTACTCGATGAGGTTATTGCTATTTAACGTGCGTGACGTAAGAATAAGTATTATTTTTTATGTTCTTATACGAAAACTTGTTATCTTCGAATGAAGAATTATTGTGTACCGCTTGAAAACATAGATTAGATTGGAATTTGGACGGTGAATAGTGCGATAAATGTTGCAGTGTTTCCTAATTATCTAAAGTTGATGGATTTCGTGTATTGTTCTATAATCGACATATTTTCTAAGAATTTAATGGCGAAATTGGCGTATGAATTTCGATCAATAGTCGAACACGAGAGTTGGGCAGATTGAGGAGAAAGATTGGATCAGTTGTTTTGATATTGTTTACGTTCTGTGTATAAAATTCTAGTTGACGTTTTTACGTACTTTTTTCTGTCAGTTGCAGAACTTCACTTCTTCAACTTTCTTGTTGATCTAGGTGATATTTTTGTTGTTAACGATCAACTTGAGGACAGAAGTCTCAAGCTGACATTTTCGAGGTCTATTTTTAACAATTTGACCTTTTCAAGTTTTAAACGAAAAGAAGTAATAGAAAGGTTGCAAAATCCAGAATTAGTTTAATTGACCACAATTAGTCTACAGTCCAACTTGGAAAAAGTGCTCTAAAAATAAATTTTTGGTTGATTTTTTTGTGGCCCAAAAAAACAGTTGACTTTTTATAAGTATGAGTCGAACATTGCAGAAAATAAGTATTTCGGATTTTCGTAGTAACACAAAGGAAAGGGGGGGGGGGGGGGAAAAGCCAAAAAAAACCCCCATTTTCAAAATGGCTCCGGCCCAAAAATTTTTT
>FIZU01062317.1:0-16542 GCA_900064475.1 Pseudococcus longispinus
ACCACTCACCATATACCGCTTATCGCTCACCGCTCACCGCTCATGCGGTATGTTCACAGCCTAACTTAATTATTATGCAAACAGTTTTTGTTTTTCAACCATTTAAGAAAATAGGGAGGGGAGAAGGGTTGTGAGAAAAATTTTTCTCACAAAGGGGTGCATAAATCGAAGAAATTAAGAACCTTTTCGAGCTCCATGGTGTCTACAGGACTTCTTTTTCCAAAATCACTACTTTTTCACTACCTTTTTTCTACAATCGCCAAAATTTTTACCACCCTCCCCCCAAAAAAAAAATTCTCAGAAAATTAAGAACTCCCGCAAAAATTAATCTCTTCTTAAAAAAGCGCCCCCTCCCCCTCCTAATTGAAAAAATTTACGAAAAATTAGCTACATATTTCGTTTATAGACTAAAAGTGAATTTTAGATTTTCAAATTTCCATTTTTTCACTACTTTTACTCCAAAACCAGAGATACGAACTGTGAAAAGGGGTCAAAAAGTCGTTGAAAACACTCACTGGCGTAGCCCAGCATTGGCGAATAGGAGAGGGGTGATCCTCCCCAGAAATGTACCGTCCAATTTGCAAAAATACCCATTTTTCCCTTTCGAACAAGATTTTTCTCAAAAATTTCCCACATTTTTGCTTTCATGAATCATCTTTCGAAAATAACACCATTTTTCAATTTTTTTTCAACTCAAACTTGGCTTTTCTGATTTCCTGGCTTTGTCACAGAAGTCACCTCCTCATTGCCACGTGCCCTTCTACCACTGACAAAATACTTATATTTTAAGGTACACCTTACATAACAGAAATCTGAGTATTCTGCTCCAAAAAAGCTCAAAATTCTCCAAATCCGAATCCTCAACTCTCACAGCTCAACCTTTTCCTCAGTGTGAGTGTGACCAACTCGGATTTTTTTTTTAATGCTAAAACGTGTTGAAAAATATGCTAAATTATGCCAAAAAGCCCCCAAAAAAATGCCAAATTCGATCTCTTCCATTTTCAAACAGTCATTACCAGCCTTTATTTTTTTGTCTGCGAGATGATCAAAAAAAGTCGATTTTTCACTTTTTTTCACCTGTTCAAATTATGCTAAATATGCTAAGAACACAAAAAATTAATTCCAAAAAATATGAGGTTAACATTTGGCCAAAATAACACTTTTTCCAACTTGGTAACTTTCAGAAATTCGTCGCTTTTTGAATTTAGATAAATTTAAATTGTTTTACAATTCGACTTTTAGATTTTTCAGCAGACTTGATAACATTTTTCATCAGATTTTTCAATTTTCTGGTTGGTGGACCTTGGCCTTGGCCATTCTTTGAAAATAGAATAGTATTCAACTTGTCTGCAAGGAGCGTAAATAATTTTTTTGATTTTTGAAAAATTATGCTAAAATTCGAACAATTATGTTGAAAAAATTTGAAAATATTCTAAAAAAATACTTTATGCTAAATGCGTTTTCAATATGCCGCGATAGCTTTGAAATTACGTTAAATTTGACATAAATTATGCTAAATTGGTCACACTGCTTTTGCTACGCTTCATCACCGTCAAAGGTCATCATTAACGAGATAACATTTTATTCTCCATTAATTGCACATCGACGAGCGGTATATTTCAATCACAATTCCTTTGAATTGATTAACACACCGACCGCAGATAAGCTTTTTTCCCATCCAGCATCACTCGCTCGGACGGAAACTACAATACGTATTATCGAACTTTTACTAGGACAAGTACGAGTACATAGATAATACGTGATACTCCCCCATTCGATAACGAGTAATTATCTCAACAAGGCGTTTTATTTCGCCGCCACACCAGAAACGAATAATTAAACTCGCATACGCATACTTGCCAGCACAATTATTCTTCTCCCAAACCATCCTCGAACCCTCTAGAAAACACTTATATCCACATACTCTTCCAAATACGTTTCAATATCCAAAAATACACTTCTCACTAATCCTATATCTAGTCGTATTTCTAACAATAACACCCTTCGGGCAAAGCTTTATACTTTTCCAGAGGTATATATTACACCACTTGAAAAAAATTTCCAAGCCGCTCCGCACATATTTTAATCCTTATTTACACGTTAGCATCCTGCGGCGAGGATTACTTCCCTTTTCGAAAAATAGCCGGAATAAAAAGTGGAAAAAAAAATCTCCCTATTTTTATCACACTCCGTACGAACGAATCTTACTCTAGTATTTTCATTATTTCGAGATGCCAGAGAAACCGAGTCTTTGAATTAATTACCATTTCACTTTTCTTCAACGTATTCGCTTTCAAAAAAAATTTCCAGCCGACTTTTACTCTCCGAATTTCTCCCATTAATAAAGACAACGCGAACGTAACTCAGAATGGCAGAAGAAAAACGTGCTTGTGACATTTAAAATATTCGTACACATACTTGAACGAAACGAAGAAGATCGCAGATAAATCGCCTGCATGTCGAGGATCCAGTTTCTAGACTTAATCTTATTTCCGTCCAAAGGATGGTAATAGAGATGGCAGAACTCGAACGCGTGTAAATTGACACGAACCGATTGTATTTGACCACAATTAATAATAAAAATTCAACATCTATACCGACCGAGTGTTAATTTAAGACTATTAAGATCGGTCTTCGACTAGATTGGGCAGGGACGTTATTCGACGAGCTTTAAATTAATTCGTTGGTTATTTTTTGACCATTTGGCCGCCAAATATTGAGTTCAATTTGAGTGCAGATCATCGCTTAGTCATCGTTTGTACAAGAATTATTCCCTCCCCTATCAAAAAAAATGCAACAAGACTCAACTTTTGAACTTGCCAATACGAATATTCCTGTTGCTATATTTTTGATCAAGGTGCCTAAAAACACCATATCGATGAGCAATGATCCCATATGAGGTCATCTTCTCCGGTATAACCGGTAGATTTTTTACACCGGTACGGCCAAGTCTACGAAAAAAAATACGACTATAGGTACCTAGACCCAAGTATATACCTATACAACACATTTATACGACTAGATAGCCGTGTGTACATACGCAGAAAAGATGCTGCTTCATTCCAGTCGTATACTAGAAGAAGAAACACGTTTCGCCTGTGGCCATAATCAGCACCACAGTATTAAATACAAACACCAAAACCTCACAGGCACTTGGAGCATAATATATTTTTCTACGTCTATAACGTGCTCTTTTGCGAGCTCTTCTGTACCCATCTCGCTGGCTCGTTCGACATCTCAGGCGTTAAGTTTTCTAGCGCGAGTCAACGATTATACACTCCGGATCCGAATCTAGGTATCTTCTTATATATTTACGTGTACCGTGCAGTGCATTTTTCCCTTCTATGGTACCTACGGTTGACGGGCGGTTATACCTGTTGTACTCGTAGTACCTTTACTTTACAGCGTGCAGGCTATTTCTTTATATATTTTTTATAGTTATTATGTGCGGCAACCAACGACTCCTCGTTCATTTAACGCCATCGTATATTTCTCCTCTATATCGGTTGATAAAACGTGACCATCTAATTCCCCGCCATCGTCGGGGTTTCTTCATTCATTCGTTATCGTGTACAAATTGAAGGAAAAGTGAGATTGGAGCGCTCTTTCGGTCGTATAATGTTTACAATTTTAAACGAAAAACTTTCGCCGAGGCTGTTTACAAAAAAAATTACGAGACGTGCTGCGGCGAATCATGGTTTGCAGAAGCAGATTACGAGGAGAGAATGTAATCCAAGGGGCAGCGAATCTTTGAGATATTTTGCCTTGATCTTGACTGTCCTGACGAAGGTCTGTTGACAATGCAGTCTTATTTCACTTTCATTTCGATTCAATATCGTAAGGCAGAATTTATTGATTGGGATTTGTAAGGCTTCTATGATGAAAATCAAAAGAAGGACGCTTTTTCGAATTCCTTCCTTGTAGAAAATTATAGCTTTTTATCATACTAATTTTTTTCATATTTATGCAAATTAATTCCAATTTGTGATCTCATATGATAAATTGAAAACAGAAACAAATGGTGTTTAATTTTTTTCTTGAGATTTGGTAGTCAATTTAAACATTTTTCCACAGAAAGAAACAAGGGAAGAGACACCAAGTGATTTTTTCACGGCAAATCAAAATAAACATTAAAAGGGTAAACCACCTATACATACAGGGTGTCGTAGCACCCTTAGTTTTAGAGTAGGTGAAATATCGAGAAAAAAACTATCGATAACTATCGATAGTTTTCGATAACTTTTCAAGGAATACCTCGCAGAACCTCGAAAAAAGCACTAAACTGCCAAAATTGACGTCATTTGGGAGCTTTGGCTTATCATGATTTTGTCATTTTTGTTTTTGAAAAAAAAAACGAATAAACGAGGATATTTTCATTGAAATTCAAAGTTTATATGTAGCTGATTTCGGTATCTGACACATGTTCAATTTAAACGAATGTTCAAAATTTCGAAGTACCTTGAGGGGGGGGGGGATAAATTTATTATAGTCTCATCACAATCATCACAGTATTACTAATTTAGAAAGTACAATAAACTGGGAAATTTTTATTCTGTATGATTCATAATTTTTTTTTGAATTATCGATAACTCAAAAAAATAAAAAATTATTGATAACTATCGATAGGTCAAAACTATGTAGTCGATAGTTTTCGATATTTCACCAACTCTACTTAGCTTGGTCAGAAAATTCGTGTTTATGGGAAATTTACAAAGTTGATGCAATTTTTTCGTTTTTTTCCTCACTTTCAAAATCATTGATTTTGTACTTTTCCCATAAACATGAATTTTTTGGCCAAAATAAGGGCGCTATGAAAAAAATGCAGGGGATAAAAGTTATAGAGCTTGAAATTCTCTTTTTCTTATGAACTATTGATTTTTTTTCTAGATGGCTAATTTCCGAGATTTTTGCAATCAAAGTTGTTTCATTTTTGAAATTATTAACGTAAATTTCTCAGAAACATGGATTTTTGGGCAAACTGAGGGTGCTACAAAAAAACGCAAGGGATGAAAATTTTAGAGCTTGAAATTTTCTTCCTCCTAAGAGCTATTAATTTTAATCTAGTGGACTTGGTTTTCGGAATTTCTGCAGGTTTTTTTCTCATTTTCAAAACCATCGTCCTTATAAAAGAACCACCCTGTATACTCTCGAATCTTGTCAAAAATTACAAAAAAAAAAGTCACAATTGAAATACGTTTAAACGCGAATTCAAAATCCTCTCTGAAAAGGGCCCTCCAAGAAACTAGTTTTCATTTTTCTAAAAGTGATACAAAAAACACGAAAACAATGGCGACGAATGATCTACTTCAAACACTATTTTCGTGCTGTCACAAAAAAAAAAAAAAAAAGGTTGGATATAGGAAAAAACACTAGCTAAACAAAACAATTGAATATTTAAGACAAAAGATAAAGATATGATAGGGGAACGCAAATGGTTATACGCCACTTCTCAAAGAGGAAGACAAGTGTTTTAGAAGGCAATAAACCTCGAAATTGGGATCACCCCTTACCCTACTCACGTAAAATCATGTCCAACTCGATTCTAAAAAACATATCCGAATTTTATAGGAATCTTTACTCCTCAAGAACCAAGGGATGTAAATCATTGAATCTCGAATTCCAAAATATTCTTCTTCTTCTTCTCTTAATACCTTGAAAATAGGGCTTTTATCGTTGTAAGGATCGCACTTATACTCCATGCCTGACAGTTTAGCGTTTTTCATCAACTTTTTTTTATTTTTTCAATATAACTTGAGAAGGGCTCAAGTTGGCCAATTTTTGATAATAACTTTTTTGAAAGGGGGTAGAATAAGCTTTCGAATGATATGGTTACTTTTTAATTTAGTGTATTTTTAGATAATAGGACCCTATCACGATGACGTCACAAATAAAAAAAATTGAACAAAATTGAAAAGTAATGATATCTCCTGAAAGCTAATTTCATCCCCTTTCACATCAGTTATTATGGAAAATTCCCCAACTCGGTTCCTTTTCAAGTTACATAAAAAAAAAAAAGAACCATTCTTCATAAAACTCACTAACAAACCATGAAACCGATGACATTTTTCTCAAAAATACAAGATTTTCTCATGTAATACCGATAAAAACTATTTTAGACCACGATATCTCTCCTTATAACCCTACAAGCTTAAGTACCTCTCCATAAATCGGTACGTGCCAATCGTCGAATTCCGCATCGTACTCTTGAAAGGGCTACCAAATAAGGTAATATTCTAACCCATGTCAGTTGGCACTCGTCGGTAATTCGAAACCCATAACTATAAGTTGAACTTACGGAAAACCTCACGTAACAGTGTGATTATCGAATCGATAAGCAATCAATTACAGTAAGTATCTAACAGCGACATTCGAGAATAATCTTCTTCACACATTAAAACGTACATATATAGCGCATCACTTTGGAAATCCTTCAATTCCTCGACATTTAAGCATACCCAACCAATTATAAATCTCGGGGTATAATAAAAAATAGAACCTCGCGTAAACACAGCTTCTGTATCTCGTACATACGCAGCCCATATACTCAGGTTACTTACACGTACTCCTATGGTTCGTACAAGCCATAAAGAAAAAAAAAATGAGAAAAAAATGCGTGACTAATATCGCTATAACTTCTGCCATATGAAAGATTTCATATTTTATTGATAATTCAAACACGCCTATTTCGCAATTACCATCATACCGTATTATTGTGTACGCCGTGCTGCACCAACGACAACGACTAACAAGCCACACAGCGAGAGACAGAGAGAGAGGGAGGACAATGACATATGGATCATTTTCATACCACGTAGGTAACTAACGTTGTCCCATCTTACGCGTCGTCGAGCACACACAGGCCCCAGCCACACCGACTCCATCTACAATGCTTGTAAAAGGATGTAGGTAATTTTCGAGGAGGTGATAAACGCTCTCTTTACTTACATCGTCTATCATCTCGCTCCGTCTCTGTGTACTTTTTTCATTCTCTCCGTTTCATTTTTACCAGTCCCACGAACTCGACAACGTATACGTACAAACTTTTTAAAAATTTCCGGCTTCCGAACTTCTCGCATAACTGACGCTTTAACCAGCGACTTTTAATACCAGGCGTGCGAAAAACTCGCTCATTCGAGTGAAAAAACACAAACAATTTACCGCCATTAATGCGAACTTGACCACGATGACGCTTAGCGTCGCCTTCATTCTTCGAGACTCGGCGACGACGACGAAATACGACGCTACGTGACGTATAATTACCCTGCCGATGCTTAATCTTATGAGAGATACTTTCTTGTTCCCTGAACTTGAATACTTCGACTTAGGTGATTTCATTGTCTTAGAAAAGAAAAAGCAGGGGTCATAAAAAAACGTGGTAGACAGTAGACGAAACAAGATCTGTTGAGATTTTTCAGATTTTGCATAAGTTCCTTCATTTCTAAGGAATTAAACAATTATTCATTGAACTAAATGGTTTGAAGAGCTCCAAGAACTACAATAGGTTGAAATCGAAAATCGATTGAGAATTACCGATTTCCCAATTCGCACCGTTGTGTGATTATTACTCAAATGTTGATGAATTATTATTATATTTTGAAGAATAATTATTCAATAACGGGGAAAATTATATTTTACTCCTACGCAGAGTAATAATTCCACAATTTTGGGGAACAGTTGCACCTAACAAATAATTTTTTCTTTCAGTGTATAAATCGACAAAAAACGGTCAAATCGATTTTTCAAATTGATTAAAATCGATTTATCTAATCGACTAAAATCGATCTAATCGAAATCGATTTATCGAATCGATCGAACTCGATTTATCGAATCGATCGAAATCGATTTATCGAATCGATCAAACTCGATTTATCGAATCGATCAAACTCGATTTATCGAATCGATCAAACTCGATTTATCGAATTGATCAAAATCGATTTATCGAATTGATCAACATTGAATTATCGAATTGATCAAGATCGATTTATCGAATCGACTATAATCGATTCATGGAGTCGACTAATCGACTAAAATCGATAATTCTGAGGAATCTATTTCTAGATACAACAAAAAAATCAATATTCGATCAATAAAATCATCGACTCAATTCTCAGGACGATTTTAAAAATCGAATACCACCGAATTCTAAAACCAACCTTGCGATCATATATCAATTTTCAAAATCGATTAATCGACGATCATTATTTTTTTTCATGTTCTGTTCTGTTCTGTTCAACCAGCTCTGCTCCAATGACCCAACACCGAACGTCATAAAAATCAACTACTCAATATTCGATTCGAAGCAAAAAATTGATAAATCGATACTCTCCAATACAGAAATCAACATTACCTGAGTGAACGCCATCGTCGATATCATCATCATGCCTCCTAGACGTCTCGAAATCATTAACTGAACACATATATCCCTCCATGAGTTCCTTGGTGGGAGGTTGATCGATATGAATGATATTAGACGATATATCCGATCCGCTGGACGTAATGACCGACTGAGTATCACTCTTCGAAGACTTCGTACTCTTGGTAATATTCGAAGAACTCCTGGATAACTTCCTACTCGACGATTTACGTATCAATGCCAAAGGAGATCCTAAAGTAGACGATTTTTCCGGCTTATTCAACGCTTCCAAAGCTTGCACCGAAGAAGAGAGTAATTTTGAGGAAACCCTCAACAAGGGCGATCTGGTTTTAACCGATTGACTAGAATTTTCGTTAACGCTGGAATCGGCGCTGATAACGGTAATCTTGGGAGACTTGGGAGACTCGAATATTTTCTCAACAGCCACGACCGGTTTCACCGTCGTTGTCGTCGATTTACTCGGCGATTTCATGCTGTCGCGAGAATACGACAATCGAGGTTTACTACCCGTACTCGTTGGCACGACTCCAGAATAAGGCAAGCTTCTGGACGTCTGCACTGGTCTCTTGGGCGCCTCCGGTTTATCTTTTTTGGCCGGAGATGTCCCTACGCTGGATCCTTTGCGGCATAGCCCCGTGTACGTTGTTCTTTTAGAATCGTACTTATTGGTCGGTGTCGTTTTAACGCAATCCGACGCCAGCGATACGTAAAACGTCGACCGTCTCCTCCTAGCGCCGGTCTCCGTACCGGTATCCGTGCCCGGTGACGACGACATAATGGTTCGCTAATACCAGCTGGACATTACAAATACAATTGAAACAGCACACGCACCGTGTTCTTCGTCCACTGCTACAGCCGTATACGATTTATCACTCGATCGAAACAATAACCCAAGCCTTTACCTGTACATGGTAGTTACAACAAAAACATAACCAATTATTCCCGCCCACGTATACAAACGCGACCGTGTCGAAAACCTTATTAACACGTCGAATATGTATCAAAAGACTCGAGTCGTAATTCATTCGAACCAACGTACGACGTACGACATACCCGCCCAGATTTTTACATACACCCTTCATAGCCTTCCTATTCAACCCGCAGCGCAGTTACCTTCGCCATTGTCCAGCTCTAGTACTATTAAACTTGTAACAATACCAATACCGATTCAATACCCCCAGCTCAAGCCTCCCTTATTAACATGTACCTACAAAGATTGCAAATGTACCAGATAAAATGACTTTTTCACAATACAATAGCTACCTCTGTGCCATTGATCAAGTTGCCAAAAAGGGAAAAAACCAACAGAGAATTCGTGACTATGATTTTCGAGAAAGTATTTTCTTCCAGTTTAGATTCATTTTGTGTACTTCGCAGCGAATGAAAAACAAAAATACACTGCAGGTCACAAAATACGTTACTTCGGAGTTTTTTTTTCTTCTAAACGTCATCGAAATGACAATACATTTTCAAATGATCAACTTCGGAGACCTTCACCTGAGATAACAATTCTAAGATACCCCCAACTGGTAGACCATATCTGTCAACAATCGTTACACTACCTGAGTAGGTAGATAGTGTAGGTACCTATGCAAATATGAGTATATAAGGCGTCTGTAACGACTCCGGTACCTCTACTTTTTTTCTTCCAGAAATAACAATTTTTTTTATCACCGAAGGAACGAAATAAAAAACGAAGTACGTAATCATTTAGGTATTCCCAGTCGATAACAGAATGCAACCTTGACTAGTGAAAGACAAAGAAAAATTCAATCAGTTGCTGCACAGATACTGGTGTTCTATTGGATGATGATACATATTCGAAGTGTTAAATTCACGAAAGAACTATTTATTGGGATTCTTTAAACTGCTTAGTGTGATTTTTTTCAATAGGTACAACCAGAATTATGTCTTGAACGTGGAGTTACATCTCAAATATGAAGACAAAATGCAGTCAAAGATCTCATAAATCGAGGGTGCACTTTCTCCCGGGTTCCAAACTTTCTGGAAGAGCCTGAGATAGATTATGAATTATCATTACTGAAACAGCCGTTATGCTTTCAAAATTGATCAAAAAAGTTTAATTTTCATATTTAAAAAAAATAATCAATTCAATCAAATCTTTGTTTAGAAAGAATATAAATTTTGAAAATCTCAGATTTTTAGGAAGGGGGGATAAAACCCATTGGCTCTGTCCTCCTTTGGCTCTCGGTGGGGCTGTGAAAAACTCGATAAAAACTAAAATCTCAGCCTTAGCCATAGATACATCTTGAATTGAAATTAATTCAGTTTTCAAGAAGGTACATCAGATTTTCAAAAAAATCAATAGTGAAGTAATGGGCAGATCCACTTCCATAAAATTTAGATTCAGATCCAGATCAGATCAGATTCAACACAAAAGATCGGATCTAAACATCCAAAGATCAGGTCCTCGAATTTCAAAGATCGTTGATTTAAAAATCCTCAAAATATGAATCTTTAGATCCAAGATCCTGATCTATAGATCTGGAGATCTTTTCTTCATTTTTTGTTTTAAATTTAAACTAAGCTTTGAACGAAACTCCAGGGTTATTAACTTGAAATGGATCATTTTTTGAATATTTTTTTCGAAATTAAGAAGATCTAAAGATCATAGATCAGATCTACAAATTACGAAGTATCTGGATTATAGATCCGGATGTAAAGATCCTCGGGTCTGCCCATTACTGAAGTAAAATTCAATTTCAATTTTCAGGGTTCAATTGATAAATCACACTCTTTCCATCTGTCCAATTCGGGTTCAATTTAAAGAGTCCTCAATAGAATAATTCTTTCGTCAGGTACAAGTAAATGAGATTTTTCATTCAAGAGGAGAAAATCATTGGTACAGTGTCTCCATTCGTATACAATGATGAATAAAATTGAATTTTGATCTCCTTATATGATACTGATGCAAGCATCTTTCGGAATGTGCTTGAAAAACTTGAAAGTAACTCGACTGTTGATATCTCGATGATTTACATTCCTCAGCACAGTATACATTACACACATGGGGACCAGCAGCTTTCCAATTTTCGCATAATTCATTTCCACTGCAGTTGCACACATTCCAAAGAATTTTGAGACTTTAGAACAATCTACATCTTCCAAGGTAATTCCTTATGGAAAATCACAGAATTTTTTTTTCGTAATTGCATACCTATCTGTGCAATATCCATTCAGAACGAACTTGTATACTCCTCAAAAAGTCAATTAACAATAAAAAATATACCTAACTAGACAGGTAGAAGATCAAACAGCAGCAGTAACAACAAAGAATCTTATTCAAACAAATTTTCATTTCAAACACTTGACTAAGTATACCACAACTAATCTTCTTCGCGAAACAGAAGCTCCAGGTTACTTTTTCTTAATAAAAAAAAAAAAGTAAAAAAAGAACAATAGTATTACACTACTTTTTTCTACAATCTGGAACAATGTAAAACAATTATAACGCTACTGAGAAAAAAAAAAGGGTAATGAACGGTAATGAATTAACCTAACTTTTATTTCCCATAAACCTTGAATGTTTTTGTTTACATATTTTCAATAACAACTTAACTTTTTTTTTATCTCGATGATCTTAACGATGTTACCTTTCAATCAGAATCAGAATCTTTAATCCAAACAGAATTTTGAAAATCAGCAATTTTAGTGTCGATGTTCTAGCAAACTTGTTAGTTTATTAATCACATGTCAACTTCCTTCATATACGAAGCATTATTATCACTTATCCCAATCACTATCTAACACTTCTAATTACGAAGGTAGATAAACAATTTGGTGAAACGAATTCATCATCTTTCCAAACCTCAGACATTAATATCAATACATAAAACTGTAGCTCCTACTCGATAACCCACTCTTCCAAGTACAACTCTTGTTTATACACACACGATAACGATATTAAAACCAGCAATATTGCTCTAAATTACCTCCATTACTCACGTCACTTCACTGTTCAACCATCACGCTTCAATTACTTACACACAAACTGTGGTAAAAATCGAATTAATCAACCATAATCTACAACCACACACCACAGGTGCATGTTTACTAGCCCACCAATACTGCGGAATGTACCAATGTAAGTGTAATACATACCACCGTACACTCCAATGACCTTTCTTTAGTAATTCAACAAGCTATCAAAGTTCAAAGCCATCTCACCATCACTAATCTTCCTGAAACCCCTAAAACCGAATGAATTCTTAATTCGGTTACTGCTGCTGCTTCTCAACCAACCACAATCCCATTCGAATTGGTTAAAGTGGACATGAATAAACGACTTAGTCATATCTAAATTACACTCGTTACTCGTCATGTAAGCTCTTATCACACTTCAGCTGTGAATTTTATTGCTCGGCCCAGACACCGTGCGTTGGAAACGCTTACAAAATAAGGATAAAAGCGTAATTCCCAAGTACAGTTTGAATTCCTATGGTAATACTACTCGACCAGTTGACTGATTCGATAATACGTCCAAAGAGCACACAACAGGTACAAAGAATACTAGTCGAGACTCAGAACTGCACCCAAGATCAAGCTACCAGTTTCAGTTCGATGCATCTGCATACGAATGTAGACACTTTACACGACAACAGGTTTCTCCTCTGGATGCAACACGATGGCAATTGCGTACCTTATATTACACATTGGGTATTCCATACACTCCATAAGCACCACACCATGCACTCGATGCATTCGATCGATATTCTAGAATACCATAGACGAAATCGAACACCACGTGCATCGATACAACGCACTAAACCGACACTACACCAAAAATCCAACTTATTCTAATCACCGACAAGTAAACACACTCGAACATTATCACCACGAAATACGAGATCTATTGACATACGCATTTTGCTTTCAGCTTCGTACACGTAATACGACACTCAATTAAAAACGAAATCGCGAACATCACAATCACAACGATGAATCCATCGTAATTCGTACACTTGAACTGTCGAAGTCGAAGTTCTCGAAGAGGTGCATCGAAAAACACAACACGACGTACGCACTATGTGTCGCTATTATAGATGATACCGATCGAAACAAGCAACGAGCTCGAGCCTTGTTCGCTTCACATTTTCTACTTTCCTAGTTCCCCCTTCTCCTCGCAAGATTACATCGCTCGCGCCAAGCCAGTTCCACCGTCGTTTCGCCACATGGTTCGACGCGCGCGTGCATTTGCATTGCCATGCCATCAAACAGCATCTCGATGTCCTCTAGATGCACTTTTTTTTCGTTGCAAAAAGTCGTATTTATGCAGCGATTACGTCCGATTCTGTGGGTCGTCAATCGATACGACCAACTTGGTAGCTTATCGATGAATAAAATCGTTCGAATGAACGGCGTATCAAAGTGAAACCTAAATACCGATTGATAAGAGTTCTACGAAATACGTAAACGTTCACTCGATTTTTATTTATTCCCATTTTTTTTCCACTTCGCCGTCGATTCTTAATTTGATTTGATACTTTTAAAAACAGCTAACACAGCTGTTTGCTGACGTCTGAGTAATGCTCACGATGACCCTAATCACGAACTGTTATCAGTTGTTAGACATGAGATTTCTACGTAAAAATGTTCTTTTTTGAACATGCCAAACATACAATTAAACTAAACCTCGCCCAAACTATAAATAATCAGCTTGATTTCTCAAAACGTACCGAAACTTTATCTATTCTATTATCATCTTCGCGACGACATTGCATCTATGCGGTTTCTCTTCGTTTACCTACTAAGAACCTCATTATTATGATACTTTACATAATTAAACGAGCTGAACGAAAACATCCGCAAATATTGGACGAGAATTAATAACAGAAAAACTGATAACAATGTAAGTAATTTACCGAAAACGAAGGTCAATTAAGGTCTTCCTTCGCGCGTGTTCGTATTCGTCTATTCGATGTAGGTATACATGTGTAATGAGTATGGGATAGTTAAGGTTTACCTATGAGAACGTTCATTTCCGTTTATCGATCATATTTTATAAACATATTTAATATCTACGAATTGATAAATAAGTCTATTTTTTTTTCAAATACATCTCATCAATCAATGTACCGAACATAGTTATGACTTATCAGAAACAGTATTCAAAATGAGATATACAGGTAGATAGGTAAAGTATGGTATTTTTTCAAAGTAACCTATCATTTTCCCATAATTTTACAATAGATAACACGAATTCAATTGAAAATAAGTGCATTTTGCATTGAATATTTGAAACCAACGATACCATATCTATATCGTTTATGATGAACGATGATGATTCTTTCTAATCATCAACTGATTTAGTGATTGCATTGATGAGTTACACAGATGACGAGAAATAAATGATTTGATCATGTAGAATGTGTAAGAAGCTATGAAGGATGGAAGTAAGAACAAAGGAAATGAAACCTGCGTATTGCATACATGTGTAAATATTATAAATATTTCATTCCATAGCTAGAAATTTCCTTCGATTTACGTTAGCAACATTGAACGAACATTTTGAAATTTTTTTTCAGTAATTATCGATTGTGTCATAATAAATCGATGATTGCGTTTTAGAATTTATCACGAAGTTGAGAAATTCATGCAGTAGTCAAATGAGATGATTGGTTAGAAAAACGGAGAAGGAGAAATATTCTCAGAGATATTTTTTATTAATGAATCTAGAGGGCAAATCATGAATACATTGAAATTTCATTCAATGGTTTTGAATGATGCCTCGGTGAATTAGATTTGAAAACCATAAAATCAATCAAGTGTATTAATTACAGAAAATTGATTTCTTCAGTAACGCAGCAAAATTCATATCTACAAGTAAGTAGGTACTATTTTAAACAAGTAGGTATTAAAGGTAATTACCGGCTAAAAAAGAAAACATGGGGTAAATTTCCAGATGATAACGGTAAGTTAATGGAAAACTGAAAAAAATTACGATAAATTGCTAGAAAATTATGGCAAATTACTGAATATTCTGGTAATTTATGGAATAATTTCACAGATAGGAAAATTAAGTTGATTATTACCGAAACATAACGGTAATTACTGAAAAATAATGGTAAATCACTAGTGGAAAAATTACGGTAAACTACCGGAACATTACAATAAATTACTAGGTAATTACGGTAAATTGTTGGAAAATGATGGTAAATTACGAGAAAATCATAGTAATTTACCAGGAAATTATGACGAATTATCAGAAAATTACCAGAAAATTGCGGTAAATTACCAAAAAATTGGTAAACAGAAGTAAATTATGGTATTATGATGGCAATCGACGCAAGAAATGATTTTTGAAAATTGTGATAATAATGTAGTATTATAAAGGTAAATTAGGGACTTGAAGCTTTCAACCCAATAAAACCTTAAAATCGAATAAAAATCAATCAAACAAAATACTTCGCAAGAAATCACGACTACATTTTGAGCCATCACAAATTTTATGACGTTAAAATGTTCCTATCGATGTCCCGATTAACCACCAAAATTCTCCGAACCGCACTCATCCGCATCTCCCCCAAATGTGGACCTAAAGTGACCCCCTCTTCGTTTTTCGCTTCTAACTCTTCAAATATGCGTTCAAACAAAAAAAATGATTCTGACTAAAATTAAAATATATTAAATTCGCAACAAAAAAGGTCATATTCATTTGTTTCAAAAAATGAACGGGTGGTGCAAAAACACGAGTCAAAATATACAGGTTGTAAAAAAAATGAAAATTGCCCACCCTACTGCGAATAGGGTACCATTTCTACTGATACTGCATATATATGTGAATTATAACACACCATAGACTCCAGAAAAGCCACCACCTCTCCTCACCCTCAAACGGTCTCATATGTGGACACCTGCGACCCCCCCTTTTAAAAAAATGTCAATAATTTGTGGGATTATCAAAAAATGAAAAAAAGTTCAAATAAACGTTAAAGAGCATGAAATTTCCTATAAAACCGTTTCATTACTTTTTTTCTTCAGGTTAACGGGTGGCGTAAAAACGCCTGTTACCATATGTGATGTCCCTAAAAATTAGAAGGAACCTCGCATAAATTTGCAAATATCGCGCATTTCAAAGGGCGATTATAAATACATGACGAATGAATCATAACAACCCCCCCACACCCCCCCCCCCCCCCCATGTGGAC
>FIZU01062338.1:0-11105 GCA_900064475.1 Pseudococcus longispinus
ACAACATAAAATCAAAATATTTTTAGATGAATGGAAAGCTTTTTTAATTCTCTACAAAAAAGGTTTCTTGTAATTTTTTGTAAATATGGTATTTTTTGAGTTATTTTAATGAATTTTAACATTGCGTCTTATGGAAATTTCAATATTTTGCCTCCGAACAAGGCAGAAGTATGCAATGTGCCAAAAAGCTAAATTCCCAAATTTAAAGTGGCAGAAATAAGAATTATAAACTTCATATCTAGCTGGAGTTGAGTGATTGTAGTTCGATGGTGTTTCAAATAATTTTCAGTCAATTGAATAGGAAAAGTTCGTAAATTTTTTTAAGGGAGAAATTTCGATTTTGGCCGGTAGGTGCATTTCTGATTTCAAGTGTTGCATGCGCACCATTGCTACACGAGACTTGCCGGCCGTGCCTAAGGGTGAACCAAAACTTTAGAAGAAAAAAATTTTTCGGCTCTCTCTTCCACTTTTCTTGGCGAATTTTTGAAATTTTCAACCCCCCAAAACAACCAGAAAATACAAGAGAATTTTTTCAAAAAGATTCTCACATGTACCCCTATATAATGTCCACATTCTGTGAAAAATTCGAAATTTTTGGACCACCCCATTCAGACATAAAAATATTGAATTTTCGATATTTTAAGGGCAATATCTCATTAAGTGGTGGTGGGGGGCGGTAAGGGGTCAAAAAATTTTTGGGGGTGGTTTTACACCAATACCAACATTTTAGGTGATTTTTGTCCCAATCGGTTCGGGTGCGGATTTCGCCATTTTACCAGGAAAGGCTCTTTTCCAAATACAAAATAATCTGACAATGTCTAAAAGTCAATTTTCTAAGTTCAAAAAATCTGAATTGTTTGACAAAGTGTCTAAAAATCAACATTATCTGTTGAAATTTTCCAAGTTGAAAAAGTCAATGGAAATATGATAATTTTTCCAAGTCCAAAAAAATTTGACAAAATGTCCGGAAGTCATTGTCAAGGAATTTCTTGACGGAATTTATGAACACGAAAAATGCACAAAAAATGGCACGAAAAATGGACAAAATTTTCAGATTGACCACCATGCAGCCATACGACATACCCATGTCAAGGAATTCAGGGGTCTCAGAATTTTAAAAAAATGTAAAAGGAGGTCATGGGAAAAGTCATCGATTTCCGAAAAAAAAATCGAATTGACATCCTGGTTTAAAAATATTCAAGCTTCGAATTTGCTTTGAAAACCGTAAATTTTTAAAACCTGACTACCAATATTTTGGTGGTGTGGTGTTTGAGCCAAGGTTCGCCAGTGAGGTTAATTTTGATCGAAATTTTCGGGCGATAGGTCATGAGGATTCTTTGAAATTTATGCTGGTGAATAAGTTAAAGGAATTGTGAACTATTGTATTGTGGGGGGGGGGGAGAAGGTTTTGATTTCGTGAATATTGTTGGGTAATAAAACCACTGGTTTACGGATTTTACGAATTTGAATGGTTCTTTTAAGTAGTCCGAGCTGTCTCTTCGAAGATTAGAGTGAGATTAAGAAAAATGTACTTTTGTCGCGAATCCCATCAGGTGTGTATTTTTTTCGAGATTTCTATAAATCTGGTGAAATTTTAAAAAATTACTTACATATAGAACCTGTTCATACTGTACTTAACGTAATATGTTATTTTTGATTTTGTTTGCACTGAAATACATAAAAAGTATAAAATCATTCGCAACATCATTATCACACTATGCCATAACTCCGAATACGAGTACACGCCGAGGAAGGGGGAGCAGATAAGGAAGGAATTCGGCGCAAGAGAATTAGATTTTCGACCCTTTTATTACACGTTTTCGGGGTACGACGACGACGCCGCCACAGGCGAAGAGGGCAGCGATGTACCGAAAGGACGGTACGTCTGGCCGGGCCGGAGAAAATGGAAATGATTTATTTTAATTTATGGAAAACTCGACGTGCGGTGGTTTTCGCTCTCCTGTAGTCCGTCGAATAACGAATAAATTAGCGAAATTGCACGTCCGTCCGTATAGCCAGCGACCAGATTTGGCAGCCGTTTCGGCTTTTCGAGGGCGAAACCAAACCAAACGAAAGCTTCTCATCGCGATACGAGAATAATTGTCGTGGTCTGTCGTGCTGCTATGTGCCCTTTGAAGATCACCAGCACTTGGAAAGTATCAATTTTCCTATCACGAGGTGCGAACGAGGATAGTGGAGAGTTTCCCAACCTGTTGATGAGGGGTTGGTTTATTATACGAGGTGGTTTCTTCTTTCGATGTTTTTTCATTTCGTTCGAGAGTACGATTCGATGATTAAGGGGAAGAATTGGAGAAAGGGATGAAAATACGCGAATTTTCGTCGAGTTGAATTACCAAGGGGAGGGAGATTGATGATTATACGTTGAAATGGGTTAAAATTTTCGTTGCGAATGCATCACCTATCATTTGTATATCTGTCTGTATTCGAAGTTTAGCTATTTCCATTTGACTAAAATGACGATCGCAGTGGTTTGGCCTTTGGCATGTACCATCCTAGGTATCTAGACCTACGTCCAAGTATATCGCCGAGTACGTACGAATACGACGAATAAGGGTTGTACACGAGGGGTACGTCGAAGAAGGGTAATTGCGCTACGTCGCACCTGCGTACGTCCATCGTGTCCACCTTTTTTTTCCCTAAATACACGACCATGATATTCCGGTATAGTTTGGGGAAATTTCGGATGCGCAATCAAGCATGCGCGTTTCGTCGTGCACCTTTTTCTCCTCTTCGACGGTACGTGTGTATTCTCAGGTGGTGTTTCGAGGCCTGTATATGTGCGATTGTGTGCGAGTCGTCGAGCCTTTCGGCGCGAGTGTTGCGTGTATAACGTAGTAAAAGAGCGAACCGACGTAAAACAGTGTCAGCGAACATTTTTACTTGTTGCCTTTTCTCTTCGTATTCTACCGGTCGCTGTTGCTCTCTCTGATCGTTCGTTTACGATTTGTCGCGTCGGTCTCGAATTAAAACACATCAAGAGTCGGTTTTCATCATTTTTTTTCCTCCTCATGTCGCAAATCTTCTGAAATATCTTTGAAAATTTTTTTCCTCGTTGTAAAAAAACACAAAAATCCTCAATTTTCGATGAATTCCTGAAAAGGTACCAATACTTCTTTCTCTTCACACTTGACAATCATTCGTAAGTCTGTTTTTTCTCTCTTTTTTTCATCCTCTCTCTCTTCGACTTTCTTTCTGTCAATTATTTTTCTACTAATTTTTTCCCACTTTACTTTTTTTCTATCGATTGAGATTTTTTTCTCAATCTTTTAATTTTTTATCATCTATTCTTACCCTTTTTTCTGCCTTTTTTTTTCTAACTCTTTGACAATCTTGCTCGTCTTTCATTTACCTATCTATACGATTTTCGTACTTGTTCTATCACTTTTCAATCAATTATTCTCGCGTATTTCTTGGCGCGAAATTTTCCCTCAATTTTTGCCAAGATAAGAGGAAATGTACATATCTTGTTTTTTTTACTCGTCGTGTTAATTAATCGATCTCAACGTCGTTCTTTCGATCATTCATTCATCGTGATACGTCGATTAGTTGTTTTTTCTGTTGCAAATCGTGTAATCGAGTAGTAGTAGTAGAAGCAGTAGCAGGTGTAATTTCTCTTCGCGCCAGTTCGTCATAAAAGAAATCATAACGTATTATCAATCCTGCGCCTCCGTTCCTTCGACTTTCTGCTCGCCAGCTTCTTCCATCTCCGCTATACCTTCTTTAATTCCAACCGCTCCATCGGCCGCATTCTCGCATCCTCAACCCTTCTGCAACTTCTGCTGTCAGACCAGTTGCGGAATTTGTTGCAGCAGCATCGGTGGCGGCGGAATCGTCAACAACGTGAATCTGCGTAACGGAGGCGGCGGCGGAGTTCTCGATCCGGATCTAGCAGCAGCGAATCTGACGCCTTCGCCAATCTTCCTGAACCCGTTCTTCGGCGCTCCGTCGGAGATATCGCATTTCGCGGCGGCGGCAGCAGCGGCGGCAGCGGCCTCGTCGTCGTCTCCGGCGGCGGCCTTCTCGCTAAATCGCTTCGTCGACGGTAACCCTTTGCAGGAGTTCGCGGCTGCGGCGGCGGCGGCGGCGGCAGCGGCGGCGGCCGAAGAAGAATTCCTCAGCGGTACGGCGGCGACCGCGGATATCCATCATCCGACTGCGGCCGTCTATACGAACGGCCTCGGAGGCGAGATTTGCCATCTGGTCAGCGCCGGACAGAATCCGTCGGTGGCGGCGGCCGCAGCGCATCTGGTGCAATCGGCCGAGCAAGCACAGGTGCCTTATATACTGGTCACGAATCGCGGCCCGGAGGATATACTAGATTCGTCGGCCGCTGCCAAGCATAACACGGAAGCGTTACAATTGGTGCTGCTGAACGCCTCCAGTTCCAGCTCGTCGCCGCATTCCGCCAGTACCATATCGGGATTCGGTCATCTGTTGGGGACGGTGCCGGCGAACGTGGAGCTAGTACAAATGGTAATGCGTTTTGCGATTTTTTAAGTGCGGGGGTTGTGATGAGAGGAAATGCGGAGTCGAGGGAAGAGATGGAAATGAGGTGATGGGGGCGAGAATTTTGATGACTCGGTTGGTATGTTATTCTAGATGATTTTTAAGCAATCGATGAGAAAATTGTATGAAAATTAGGAGAGAATTGATTAATACTTTTATGGGATTCGACGTTGATTCGGTATAATCAATCGAGCTATTGGGTTTTTTGACTAAGTGGAAAGTACGTAGAAGGTGCCATAAAATTATTGTGTTTTACTGTCGAAATGACATGATAAAAAAAATCGTATGTTTCGATTCCATATTCATACCTTTCATTTCGCTATCAAATTGCATAACTGGGTTTATAGGGGTGATTTGGTCTTGAGCACCGAATTTTGAAAACCCCTCGTGACAAAATTTCTTGCTCGATAGTTGATATCTACCATGTATTGCAATTTCAGCAAAATCGAGAAATTTTAATTTTTTTCTATTTTATGTGAAATTTTCCCAAGTTCAATTCGTAGAAAAGAGGAAAAAAATCAAAGTTTATCGATTTTGCTAAAATTGCAATTCAGAGTGATCCATTTGTAAGGGCGATGGTTTTGAAAACGAAAAAAAAAATAATTGACTAAAAATCTTGAAAGCTAAGCTTCCTTAACCCTTTGGTGCCTCTGAGAAAACTGCTGAATGAAATTCCAGTATTTTCAGTTCGTTAAAATGTACTTTGTGTTCCTTTTAGAAATCTTGAAAAAATTGTCGTCGAAAAAAAATTCATTTTGGAAATACGAAATTTTGAAAATTTACAAATTTAAATTTTCCGAAGTGGAAAATTTTGCTGTGGAAGGGGAAAATCCAAATTTACAGATAATATGATGTCAATCTGTAAAACCTGAAAATACGTCTCAAAAATAAGTAAACAACTTTTCCAAAAAAAAAAATTCAAAAAACTTTCAAGAAAATTATTGAAAAATGTTCCCTATATTTAGGGAATATTGAAAAAGTGCAAGGAAATGTGAGACGATCCGTCAGAGGAAATTGTTCTGAAAATATAATTCATTTCGGAACTTGAGTTTCGAGGTTTCCTTGAGTGACCTAATCTCTTTTTCTGAAATAAAAAATGTGAAAAATCGAAAAATTTCGAGGCTTTATCGTAATTATTGAAAGCTCAGCTTTTGGATAAAGTGATAAAGATTTCAAATTTTTGAAATGACCATTTCGATTTGCCAAAACAATGTAGCATGAATATAGAATTATGATGCATCACACGTAGGTATTTTATAAAAAAATTTGTTGTGACATTTCCGAAAATGAAATAGAAAAAAATTAAAACTTTTTTGCGATTTCTTTCAAGTTGAAAGTACCACTTTCTAATGAAGTGAAAATATCCTGAACATTGCAATTTTTTCAGATTTTTGATAATTGATTTCGGAACCTAATATGACCTTGAAACTCAAATTCCAAAATGAATTATATTTTCGGAGCAATTTTGTCTGACTGATCCTCTCACATTTCCTTGCACTTTTTCAATATATGAAAATATTCATTCTAAGATGATTATATTTCCTTAAATAAAGGGAATTTTCATTAAAAAATTTTGAATTTTTTTCTTGAAAATGTTGTTTACGTATCTCTGAGGGAAATTTTCAGGTTTGACATTATGTTATCTGTAAATTGGAATTTTTCCCCTCCACAGACAAATTTTCCACTTGAAAAAATTTATATTTGTAAATTTTCAAAATTTCTCAAATGGACACATTATATTTTAACGAACTGAAAATATTTCAATTTCATCCAACAGTTTTCTCAGGCGTGTCAGTGGGTTAAAAAAAAGCAAATCGCGTTTAGGAGAACAAGAATTTCAAGCTGTACAATTTTTACCCCTTGCATTTTTTTCGTAGCTCCCTTGGTTGGGCCAAAAAATCTATGTTTATGGGAAACATACAAAGTTGATGATTTTGAAAATGAAGAAAAAAATAAAATACAAGCATCGACTACGTAAATTTCCCACAAACATAGTTTTTCTGGCCAAGGTAAGAGTGCTACGAAAAAATGCGAGGGATGAAAATAGTACAGCTTAAAATTCTCTTTCTCCTGTGAGCTATTATTTTTTTCTAGGAAGCTTAGTTTTTGAGATTTTTGCAGTTAGATTTTTTTAAAAATTTTCTAAACCATTGACCTTATACTCGTAAATTGGGCCTCCCTGTATATCTTAGATATCGACTTGAAATAAGCCCAGACATGATTTTTCGACCTGTAGGTCATCTCGAAGGAGGTCGTGGGTTCCCAAAATAGCATCATTCGGGTATCTAAAAAAAAAATCGATCAGAAATGACTCATTTAAGGGGAGAAAATGAGCGAAAAAATCTGTTTTTGGCATTTTTGAAGGTAACAAACCACGATAAAAATTGAAAAAAATGTATGAGGTTGTATATCTAGACTAGGTACATGATATATATTTTTTTCAGAGCTGGATCCCTGAAAGGGGTTACCAAAATGACCATTAGAAAGCTTGAAATGGCCATTTTTGACTTGGGAAAAGTGCTCGAAATTATTATTTTTTAATTTCGTAAACTTACCTTCGGTATTGTTTACTATCCTTGCAAGTTTGAAAAATGTCGGTTGAAAACTGCCAAAATTGAAATTTTAAACGAAAATGCACCTTTAACCTGAGAAAGGGTAAGGAATGAGATATCGACCTAAAAATTTTGTCAATCGAAAATTTTCTAAAATTGTAAAAATGGCGGGTTGAAAAAGTGGTGGTAAAATTAATTTTTTCCTTAGATAATTATTCCACCTTGGTAAGAATAAAGTAATTAAATTAAGAAAAATTGTATTAAAATGTGTTTTTTTTTCTCTCAAAACTTGAAAAAAATGAAACTTCGAGAATATTGACAAAAAATATATCTACGTTCATTTTCAGTTGAGGGTAAATTACCAAAAAATGGAATTTAAATTCAATTTACGTATGCAGGTGTTGGTACAAATTTTCACATGACTTCAAAAAAAATTTACGGTCATAATTCTCAGTTCAACATATTTTTGCTTCATTTTCCGATTCCGGTTGATACGAAATTATGTTTTCTCGTCAACCTGACTAGCTGAATGTATTTTCGAATTCGACTCATGGTCGGTAAATTCAGGAAGCCTTTCGGATAATTTTACGAAAATTGAGGAAGACATTTTTCGATATTTGCCATGGAAAATATACGATCAATAAATCGCAAATGAAAAAGTAAACCTTGTCCTATATGTCTTTTCAAGGTCAAAAAATTCATTTCAAATGATCATTCCCGCTTTCAGTTTTGGAAAAAATGAATAGTCATGTTGTAACGTTTGAAGTCGAATATTTTTTGTCATCGTTCGTTCCTTTTACGAAGTTTGAAAATATTGATCGTATAGAATGGACATGTTAAGTTGCTCGAATCGAATTTTCCCACTTTTTCCCTTTCATTTTTGGTAAATTCGAAATTATTTATTTCTTAAATAGGAATTTAAAGTTTTTCCTATAAAATTCTCCTCATTTCCTAAAGAACCAAATTTCTATCTGTTTAATGAAAATGAATTTTGAGGTAGCTTGAAATATGAAGTGATAAGAAATGAACTAATTTGTGTAACGAATCGAATAATCAGGTTAATTTTTTCGCAATGAAAATAAATTAAGTCAATTTTGTGCTAAATTTACATTCATCTCGTATTTTAACGTTTTATTACGTCGAGGAGACTGCATAAGCTCAATTTTTTTCCGAAATAAAAATACATCATCGATCGAGGAATTTCTCTATCTTTGTACGAATATATGTACTTGGCTGAAAATATCACACTCGTACGAATCTTCGTTCATAATTATTATTTTACGTGTACGTATATGACACGACCGAAAATTATTTCCTCAAAACTTTCGCCTTCGCCCAACAAGTTGAAATTACGTTGACACATGTTGCGAAACGACAACTTGCTTGTGTATTTTCAGCGCTTTGAAATTCTTGCGATACTCGAGTCGCGTGCTATATTGATTTGTATTCATCGCGAGACCAACGAAATAGCAATTTTCACGCATTATTTACCTTATCACCAGTTGGACAAATTACTTTAAACAATAAAGTATCGAAATAAATTCCTACCAGGGGCATGAAATTATCAAAACGATCGGCCAAATATTTACATAACCGTGTAATAAAGAAATAAAAACAGGTGAAAGAAGTGTAATCTTGTTCGCGATACAAAAAATTCCTCATTTGGAATTTTTTCCCCTCTTGGAATGAAAATGCTCGGGGCGATGATCTCAATGCTGCGAAAATATTTCCAACTCTGTTTTTTGCTCGACGTATCTCGTGAAATATCAAAAAAATTTCGAGATGGAAAATCTTTCGAATTTGTTTTGAGAAAAATTTCTCGTCGTTTGAAATCTCGGTTTGAAAGGTATTTTTTTTAAATTTCGGCAGAGAGAAAATTTTTTTCAAAGTTTTTTTTTCGCAGTACGAAAACGTCGATTTAATTTTTTAATCGTTGAAAGTAGTTTTTTCGAGGATTCGAAATGTGTTTTTTTTCAGCTTGGGAAATTCGTGGTCTAAAAATAGTTTCGTGTTTATTACGCTTACTTATACGAAATTGAATGAAATTTGAAGAAAAATTTTATTTCGAATGAATTGAGCAGAGTGAGGAATTTTTCCAGAGGGCTGATCGTATTGTTGACTTGCTTGGAATTCGAAAAAATGTCAAAGTCGTCGTAAAAAAGGTGTCATTTTACATGCTACGTACGACGAACATACGTATAACGCAACGAAGCCAAGTAGTAGATGCGAAGAATCGGAGTTCGGGAGGGGGAGAGGGTGTTAAAAATGCGCTTTGAGATGATACGTAATAGTAACATGGTAAATAAAGTAGATTTTGACGCTTTAAAAGACGAGATTAAAGAATTCAAACATCAAGAGAAAAAGAGCCCAGAGTGAGAGAAAAAGCTTATACTTTACGTACCTATAACGAAGTATACGTAGGTGCATACGCTTGAAAATAAGTTTAAAAATAAAAAGCACCGTGTTACGGAAGGAGAGGAGGGAGGGGGGAACCGAGCATACGAAATAAATGAGTAAATACTTAAACAAAGCGATACTTTAGGATCCTAGAACAGGGTTCCTTTTTAAAAGAGTTAACGTAAAGAAGAGAAAAATTTCGCAACAAAGAGAACCTCCATATGTTGTATACGATCTCGCGTGAAAATTTACCTTCGTCGTGTTTTTCCCCTTCTCCTTTCGTTATACCCCAAAGCGAAGTGTTTATGGAAGTGTGCTTTTACACGCGACATTTTTTTGCTGCCTTTTTTTTATCCTTATGGGAGAGATGCTTTGACGCGTTGAATTTACCTATAGCCAAAGGTGGCGTCGATAGAATAAATCTGTATCGTCGAGTTGTATACGTGTTGGTCGATTCGTTCGATTGATTTGGTGTAATTTACACGATAGCGATGGTAGAGAAAAAGATGGGAATTTACTTGAAAAAAAAATCCTGTTAATTTTTGAAAGTTGTACGAAGTAATGAAGTGAAATATGTAAAAGAATGAGCATTGAATGTGAAATTCGTGGGCATGAAAATTCTCGTGGACTTTTGTGGTGTTTGTAATCTGCGAGTAGATGCTAAAATTTTTCACGTTATTTTTGGCTTGCATTCTTTTACGTATTACTTACTTATGAGATGCCTATCGTAACGTCGAATAGTTGATTTTACCTGCTCCCATTGTTAAATGGTTTAAAGCGATAACGTAGGGTAAAACCAATCATCCTGGTATCATTTTTCAGGTACGTTCTCATTGCTTTATTCGTCTTTGTACGTTCTTTACGTTCGTGTCGTCGATGCAGGCATTCGCAATACCAAAACTATGACTGTTGGAAGTCTTCCGAACATGCTTTTTCGATATTTTGGAATTATTTCGGTTTAATTCGCGAATCGGTTTTTTAATTTGGTCGATTCGGTCGTTTTTTGAACTTGTATTTGAAATGGTGCCCTGCTGGTTCAACCTTCAATATGGTTGTCAAGCTGAAGTCCGACGAAAATCAGTGAGTCGAGTTGAATTTCATTTTTTAAGATAATGTTCGTATTGTGTGCATACTTTTGTCTTTATTTCGTTATTTTGAATGAAACCAAATTGGAGAAAAAATGAAGGTAACGGTAGAAATATGTCGATATCGGGTTTTCAATTTTCATCAGTTCCCTTCGAAATGAAAAAGGGGCGAGAAATGCATAATTTGGTATTTTTTTTGTAATACTCGTACTTTACGTATATCTTGAAAATCATATCAAAGTTTCATATTTCAACTTTTTGGATTGAGAATTTTTCATGCATTTTAGCTGATTTTTGAGTATCGAAAAATCAGCTATTAAAATTGACCTGGCAGTAGGTATGCTTAAAGTTTTGTCCAGACGATAAGTCTCGTAATAATTGACCAAATGAAATGAAATTTTTATGAAAGATCAAGTACTACTGAGAATAGAACCCTATTGAATTGGAGAAAAATCGATGAACCGGTTCTCGAATTATTCGCGATTAAAGTTTTCAAGTACCTCTAGCACCTTGAATATTGCAGTTACGTGAAAATCGCACATGA
>FIZU01062354.1:0-10418 GCA_900064475.1 Pseudococcus longispinus
GCTCGCATTCAAATATGAATCAACATAGAGCAACGCGCTTTTAGTATGTTACACAGAACTCAATGAAGTACCTAACTACCTACTGTATAAATTTCATTGAATTCGTGCGGTTAGTTTGGGAGAAATATGGCGTCAAAGTCGAATTATACGATTTTTGTTTTGCAATTACCCCACTACACCTTAGTTTTTTTTCAATTTTCAATTTTTTTAAGAACGTTCCCTTCGTTTTTGGGTCTCGAAAAAAATATATGTTATACCTAAGGGGCAAGGATATTACAAAATTTTGAAAAAAAAAATCAGCCGTATTACTTACCGCTAAAATTAATTTTTTTTTAAATTGTAAAGTAAAAAAAATTGAGAAAATTTTTAAAAATTGTTTTGAAAAAATTTCAACAAGTGTATTTACATAGTGTTCACAATCTGTGAAAATTTCAGAATTTTTCACCCACCCCCTCCGAAGATATCGCGTATGGTAACTTTGATATATAGGGTGATAATTCGAGAATGGGTGGGGGAGGGAGTCAAAAATTTCGATGATGAGCTTTTACATCAGGGGTAACATTTTGGACCATTTTCGAGAAAATGTGGGTCAAAGATCGATTTCACTATCTTATCAGGGAAGGGCCTTTGCATATGAGTACGTAGGGTGGAGTGAGAAAAAACATACCTCTGATTTTAACCAAAGTCAAGGGGGTGGTTTATACTGAGTTGGAGATGCATCATAGAAAATTTTACACCCCTAGCTCAAAGGGGACGGAGCTGGGAAATGGGGGTACTTAAAGTGAGGTCAGATCTGAAAAAACACAGTTTTTTGCCACTTTTGGGTTCTGCCACCTGCCTGATACCTCGTTCACCCCCTTGAAAAATTGCAATTTGAGTTTCTACACCTCCCTAAGCCATTGATCTCTAAATTGGTTACCACTTATTGCCTGTTACCAAGGGGTTGAAATGTTGCTGGAGTTACAGAAAAATGGACATATTTCTCAAAATTCAACCAAAAACCTATTAAATGGTTTAAATGTCCATTTAACTTTAAAAAAGTGTTCGAAATTTTTTTCAAAAAATTTCATTAATTACCCTTGCTATTGTCTAGTGTCTACTATCACTTCAAGTTTGAAAAAATTTGGTCGAAAACTGCCAAAAATATCAATTTTAAAGAAAATCTACATTTCACCTCTCCAGAAGGGTTAGGGTTGAGATATCGAGCTAAAAATTTTGTCACAGGGTTTTAGATCATAAACACCAACTTTCACAGGATAATTTCAAATTTGGTGCTCATGGTCAAATCAGGCCCCAATAAACTCGGCTACGCTCTTTTCGAAAAAATTTTCTGGAAAAACAATTTTATACAGGGATGGTTTTTTAAGCAGGCGATGGGAGGGCAGATTGTATGCTGAAAGGGGGGGCCAATGATGGTTTTTTCATTTTAAAGCATTTTTCATGATTCGTAACATTTTTTTGACGATTTTGATGAAAGTTCCCTCCTGAGATTTATTATTAAAAATAAAACAAAATTATGCAAACAGCATTGAAAAATTTCACATGAAATGAATTCAAATTATAGAATTTTTGAACTTTCACTTTTTCCCTTTCCATTCTCTTCAATTCGTATGTTCTTCTTTGATAAAGAAAACATTCGTACGTTTTTGGATATTCATTAAATATCGTAAAAGCTTTTCCACTTTTAATTACCAAATATCTATTGAATGATTCTTGAAAAAATATAGTTGCTTTTTGTGCAAAAGATCATAAATTGCGACTGAAAGTTCTGGTACACGTAGGAGGACGTGGACGTTTGAATGTGCAGAATATTTGATTTGTAAAAGGAAACTTTTATACACAACGAGTAAATGTGGGTGGTTGGTGGCTTGATACAAGAAGGGTTGATTTTTTCTGCCAAAGAAAAATTAACCACGAGAAAGAAATTTTCTTTAATGTGTAAAAGATGAATGACTTTTACGTGTACGTTATGAACTTGTAGGTGTTTTTTTCCCAAACCGAAAACGTTGCTTAGGGCGATGAATTTTTTGATTAGATGTACGAGTCTATGAAAAATTACGAATTTTTTCATGTGGGATGAAAAAATTTGAAAATTTTGAACGTCAAAGGTAACGATGATATAGTGTTTTGAAAATTTGGAATTTCTTCGGGCCATTTTTAAAATACTAAATATTGGTTTGGAAATGGTTTCGCAGCGACCTTGGCAAACGCGATATTTTTTCTTGTACTGCAAAGCCAAAGGTGCAGGCTATAAAAAGGTTCAATATACGCGGCGGTGTTCTATTCTCGATTATACAACGTGCGGCCGGCGTGTTGTAAAATTATAGTTCGGCTTTATAAATACGAAGAGTAGTCGGTGAAGTGCGGAGCGTATAACGAGCGCGCCAAAGGATACGGCGGCTAATCGATGGCGTATTTCATACAGACGACGATTATAAACGTAAAACGATTAATGCGATACGAAAAAGAAGCGGTGACGGGGAAGATGGAAATTAATATTCGTATTGAGTAATATTATGGCGCGCGCAAAGGCAAAGGTACGAGCAAAAGCTATTTATTGTTCGGAGCGTTTGGATGCAATCGAAACGTACAGATGTCGGTGTCGTGAGCGTGGTTTATTATTTTGAAAGAGATGTCGGGGTAATTTTTCTTCGATACCTATGTAAAATGTTCGTATTGGGTAAATGGAAGGTTTCGGGTTTATCTAGGTAGTTTCGAGTTGGATTATAGGGATACATAATGTAGGTGCGATTGATAAATACAACTGAGGTATATTTTTACAAAATAGCTGAGATATTCAAATTTTTAAGAGCTATCAAAGTTTGAAAAAATTCGGTTGAAAACTGCCAAAAATAGAAATTTTAACGAAAATCCACATTCAACCCCTCTAGAAGGGGTTAGGATTGAGATATCGAGCTAAAAATTTTGTAACGGGGGTTCAAAACCATAAAGACCAACTTCCACGGGATAATTTCAAATTCGGTACTCAGGGCCAAATTACCCGTTGAACTGAATTTCTTTTGAAAATTGAAAATTTGAAAAAAGTACCCAAAATTTCCATCTTCGGTCTGAAAAGTAAAATATCAAAATTCAATTGCACCGAATTTTTCTCCCACAAAACCTCTCAATTATTCACCTCCTTTCTCGCACCAATTCCACCCCCATACACATCACCTCAACACCCCTTTAGCTAATACCCAAGTCTCGAACCCATTAACGTTTCCATTCGGCCTTACGAAAGGAAAAATATGTTAATGATTTCTCTTTCGCTAAACGAAAATTACCTTTAGAAAAAAAGAATACGATTTATGAATAAATAAGAAAAGAAAAAAAAACAAAACGCTAAAATAACTTCACCCGAAGCACATAATTATCAACCATCACTTGCACGCGACAATTAATTTCCGTTGCATGCGCGTTTTCTCGCTGCCTTCTTCGTCCCTTCACTCTCTTCTCGTCCTCAGACAGCATATTTTAACCATTCCACCGACTAACATACTGACTTTCGTGATAAGATTTTCAATTAGGAATCAAACGTCATTTTTTTTCTCCCTACAATGAACACAACGTATAAGTAGGTGCATAGGTAAGTAGTCGTGTAGCCATTTGCATGACAATATTTCACCTATGCTTCTCAAACAAGCGTAATTTTCTCACCTTTTTTCATACGTTCTCGTCTTCCTCTGGTATAATAAAGCTTCCCAATACTTTACTCTATCGTCTATGTGCTCGTATGTGCTTTCACATGTATAAAAAAAAAGGTCGCGGTTGTCGTTTCGTTGTATCGTAATTTCACGTTTAAATGTAAATTTTTCTCATTTTTATCGCGATATTTTGATACGAAATTTACGCCTCGTCGTCGGTCTGGTTTCATCTCCCCCTTTCTTCTCACCGTATTTGATTGCTTTTTGAATATTTCGAATACACGTTATCTTTACATAAATCGTAATTTTTACGTACAAATCGTTTAGAATGACTTTTTCCCCGCTCTGAGATCTTTTCTCAACGAAGCTATTAGGTAAATATAAAATGCCTTTTCTTCCTTTCGCTGCAGATACAGCTTGAAAATGCCTATATAATTTGCATAAACATGTTTAAAATCATTACTAAACCATTCGAACACCTGTACAGTGTGTTTATCAAGTCCTGACCGATGCTTGTTATTTTTTATTAGATAAAGATTGCGAGGTGATTCCAAAGGGATTGAATTTCTCATGAAAGGTGCTTCTGATGATGGTGCAAACTATTTTGTTAATAAGTTCTAAAAATGATTAATTTCTTTATTCAACTTTTTTTTTTCTACCAAGTCTTACAAAAGAAGTATGATGATGACAAACATTTTGTCAGACATTAGACTTTTTGAACTGTGAATTTTTTTTATTCTCATCAACTTTTTGGACTTAATTTTTTTTTGAAAATATTGCAGAAATGGCGAAAACGTGGTCAAAAATTACCGAAATGTTGTAAGGACTTGTGAAAACTTGGTAAAAATATTAAACAAGTTGTAAAAGCGATGAAAAAAGTAGTGAAAAAATGTTCAAAATGTTTTAAAAACTGTGAAAAGTTTGAAAAAATCATAGAAAATATTGAGAAAATAGCGAAAAAGTCGTCATAAAAGTCCAAAATGCTATGATAACTGATGAAAATTCTGTAGAATTCAGCAAAATGCATAGAAAATATTATAAACAATATGAAAAACTGGTAAGAAAAATTATGAAAATATAGTTAAAATAGTGAAAAATTGACTAAAAGTATCTAAAACGTTGTAAAAATATCAATAATTTCATAAAAATCATTGAAAAAGAGGCAAAAAGTGGTGAAAAAGTCATGAAAATTGTTTGAAATTATGTGAAAACTGAAGGAAATAGCATAAAAATCATTGAAAATGCTTTGAAATAAACGGAAAATTCGTCAAAAATGTCAAAAATGTTTCAAAAGGGTTGAAAAGTTGTGAAAAGTTCATAAAAATCTTTCGAAATGTTGCAAAAGTGGTGAAAAAGTCATGAAAATCGTTCAAAATGATGTAAAAACTGATGAAAATATCGTAAAAATCATTGAAAATGTTGTTAAAATTATGAAAAATCTGTCTAAAAATGTCTGAAAAGTTGTAAAAACGGTCAAAAATTCTACAAAATGTTTTGGGTTTTGTTATTTTTTTTACCACTTTCGCGTAATTTCAAAGGATTTTTATGGAATTTTCAACGATTTTTACGTTGTTTTCAAACATTTTTAATGAATTTTTCAACACTTTTGCAACATTTTCAAAGATTTTCATGAAATTTTCCTACTTTTTTACAACGCTTTGACCATTTTCGCTAAATTTTTCGTCAATTGCGCACAATTTTCAATGATTTTTACGATATTTTCATTTATTTCCACACGATTTCGGACGATTTTCATAACTTTTTCACCATTTCTGCACCATTTCGAAGGATTTTTATGAAATTTTCAATATTTTGACAGATTTTTCGAACATTTTACAATATTTTCAATTATTTTTATGCTGTTTTCATCAGTTTTAGATCATTTCAGACAATTTTCAAGACTTTTGCATGAATTAAAACGATTATGAAAGTTTAAACGGTTTCTATTAATTTTGGACACATTTGAAGGAGTTTTCGTCAACTTTACAAAATTTTAAACGATTTTTATGAAAGTTTCGATAGCTTTTAAAGTGTCTCAGACATCTTTAATCAATTTTTCACATTTTTAACCAGTTTTTCAATAATTTTTGTGAAATTTTCCACAGTTTTCTCGACGTTCCATACATTTTTTTATATCATTTCCATCATTTAAAATTTTTATTTAGACACCAAATTAAGCAGACCAACCATTCAAGAGTGGTGGGGAGGGCGGGGGGAGAAAAAGTGATTTCATGTCAAATATTGAAAAATATTCATTATTAAGAGTACGTTGAAATAATAAGCTTGAACCAGAACGATGGAATGACGAAAATTTTTGAATAAAAAGGGGAAAATTATTCATTTTTTCCAACATTTCATTCACAAAAAGAAAATCTGAACCATTTGCACCCTTCTAAATACACCACTGAGTCAACTGAATCCATGGACGACAGGTTTGACGAAAAAAATTCAAATCTATGTGGAATTTTAAAATATTTCAATTTTTTTTTAATTTAAATTTTCATCGTTCGGTCGTCCTGGTTTCCCAATTTTTTAATTTTTTCACGACTTTTATTAAAATTTTGAAAAAATTTAGTACTTTTTCACTGTTTTCACTACATTGTGGACACCCTGTAGGAGGAACACGTCCGTAAAAAAAAAATCGTTGGAGGGACTACAAATGATCAATTTTCAATGAATTAACGTTCTGCTTCACACTTTTTTCTGTCTAACTTGGTGATTTTTACGCGACCGTAACTTTTTTTTGAGACATCCGGTTGAAAAATGGGTTAAATTGACGATACGAAAAAAAAGTTGAAACAAAAGTTGTGAAGCATTAAAAATCCGTCATTTCTTGTTCTACAACTGTTTTTCTACTCAGTAGTGCAGACGAGCTATTCTCCTGAGTGGTGGAATATATCTTCATTTTTCAAAAAATTATAAAATTTCAAAATTGCGTATCTCACAAAAACAGCCTCAATTTATACTGCTTTTAATTCAAATTAGATATTTCATTTGAATTTCTCGAGAAAAACAACGGTTTTAGCTTTCTGAACGCCCTGTACATAAAACCAAAATTATTTTCAACATTATCGATACCACTTGCCAAAAAAAATTAAACACAATTAAAATAAGCTCGCTTCTCCAACCACTAAAAAATGACGAACATCGGTCAGGACTCAATTAAACACATCCAATCACAAGCCCCCAGAGAACTTTCAATTCCTCCCTACTCTTTCCTTCGTACCTCTTCGAATTTACGTATTTTCCTCCACTTCTTCGGGTCATTCCTCCCATTCATACCGGACCATTTGACGCCAGCATTTTCTCCGGATTCTTCGGTATTCGCGCCACATTCGTCGTCAAAGGTCTTAATATCACGACTTGGAAAGGAAAATTTCGCCAAACTAACCCGGTAGAAACCATTGCAGCGATAATTCGAGCAATTTCTCGATTCCTTTCCAACTTGGTGAGTCCGCATTAGAGGCAATATTGAAAATAACTCGTCCATGTACCAATGTTTCTGTATGTTCGAGACAGATTGTACGTGTGGCATTACAAGGTGCACTGAACGATACAGAAAGAGCGAGTGAGAAACACCGACGAAAAAAGAAAAACGGTGAAATTTCCGCACTAGGGTTTCCGTCGTCACTACTGCTAAAAAAAGAAGGAAAGAGAAGAAAACCTGCGGAATAAAAATAAATCTCACGAAACAACTGCCAAAGTAGGTATATAACAACAACGTACCCGGTAATACACCTTTTTAGTACAAGATACAACATCATTCGACAACTCGTAAGCCTCTTCTTATTTCGCGAAATTATTGAAAGCGAATAAATACTTCGCTCGGAAAGAAATCCTCGCCAAAAAAAAAAAAAACGACGAAAAAAACAAGGTACGAGAAAGCATTTATTTGCGTATTTGTCGCGCGCGCCAGTTATTTTATGAATAATTCAGCAACTAGTGACTTTGTATTCTTTCCTTCCACCCTTTTCCACATTCTGTGCAGCTTTCTCGCGTGTGCGGTATAACGAGTGTGCTTTTCAATGAAACAAAATCTCGTCATTGAACTATGTAGCTCTCGATTTTACACGCGTCAAGGCCTCTCTCCGACTACTCGTACTTTTGCTATCGAAAGTGCGAACTGAGATAGAGGGTCGTGTTAAGCAAGCAAACATCACGACGAAAAACATGTTCGCTTTATAGCCCACCTCTTTCGACTATTATCCTTTTATGTAACTAATTTACTGTAAAATTTACCGCACACAAAAGAATCACAATAGGAAACAAATTTTTAATTTACTTTTTCCTTCTACGACACAAATAGAAAGAGTGAGAGAGAGAAACGCTATTAAAGCTTTACAATCGTGCCTGTACGAGCACCAAGCACAGGCACAACACAACACAAAATCCAGCCAGTAAATAACAATCGAGTATATATTTTATTACCGTGTGTTATACAACCTCGTGCCTCTCCCCCACCACTCTTTCCTCAACTTTTTATAAACGACGATTTGCTAAAAAATGAGGAAAAATTACATTTTATTTCTCGTCGCTTTATATCCTGTCACAAACGAAAACATCGTATACTATGCGAGCAGGACACAGACGTGAAAACACACTCCCAACAATATGACACAAAGAAACCCAACCAACCAACGAACCGACGAAAAAAAATCCTACTTCGACAAATGAAATAATAAAAGAAAGGGAAAAAACTTTAACCAACATCTTTCTCGTGTACATTTAACGTCGACCGACGTCTTGCCTTTAATCCGCGGTCATCATTTATATATTTTTTCCTTCCTCGGACCATCATACCATATACTTTTCCCCTTCATTTTGAACACAAACTACGAGTATATACGATAGATTTTGTATTAAGTACGTTGACTCGTTGGCTGAATTTACTCCCTTCATTTTCTCATAATTAGGAATGTATTCGGCTAAAAAAAAATTGATGAAATTTTCAACCCTTTTAATTAAATTTCGAAATGTTACGACTCAAAGTACATTCTATAGGTATTACATAATTTAAAACGAAGGGTTCGGATGTTTTTTGTACGCAAACTTTTCCAAACAAAAAATTACCCGAATTGAAATTTGTTTTCAAATTTAGAACTATTTCAAAGGAATCTGCAATTCTACGGTGAGATGATTTGAAAATCCCACTAAAGGCAGACTTGATATTAGGAAAAAATTGCCCTAAAAATTATTTCTCTCCATTTTTCCATAATTTTTTTAACCAATTTTTTTCTTCAAAAACTTGCTTCGTCGATAACATTTCAAAAACAAAAAAAGGTAGTATTGAAAATTTACTGAAATTTTTAAAATATAACGAATTATCAAAAAAAGAATGTAGAATTGCTTTCCAGACACTTCGTTTAAATTTAAAATATCGAAAAAAATAGTATAGGTAAATAGGCTGTCTAACAAAACCTCAAAATTAAAAAGTAGGAGGTTTGCAGGATCCTTAGCAGTACCTTTCCGCAATTAAAAATGTACCCCTCCCCCATCTGCAACCAAACTTTTACAAAATCACAAAAAAATTCTATGAAAATATTAAAAAATATTCAAAATACAAAAGAAAACAAAAAAAACGAGATAATTAGTAAAATAAAGTAGAAATAATTAATTCGGTTTTTTCAAGAATACAAAAAAAAACAAAATTATTAATTTTTAAAAAATTATGAAATTTAATAATTACTAATTAGTTATTTGATGTTCAAAAAATTTTTTATTTTGTTCGATTTTCACTCGAATAACAGGCTTTCCAATTTGAAAAAAACTAAGAGATTCAACTTACAAATAATTCAAACCAAAAGCAAGCCACAGGATATCAGGGTGCCCTACCTGATTATTTCCAGATATTGCTTTAAAGAGAAATTCATGCACCAGGGAGCACGATGCACCCATCACCCCCTGAAGATTCAATCAATATGAAAAAAACAAATGAACGTTTCCGGAGTAAAATTCGTAAAAAAAATTGAATTTTTATTCAACAAATTCTTGAAATCTGGATACCTATTCTGAAAAAATTGAAACTCAAAATAATATAAAATTGGTAAATTTTTTGTTTGCCTTACCAATAATTTGCTGAAAAATTTGTTATTAGCTATTACATTCGAATGATACTACCCTCCCACAAGCCACCATCACCCTTTCTCATTTTTTTGGAGGATAAATGTATAAAGGAGACTCAATGAGTGTTTCCCTCAATCATTCAAATTTTATTCAATTTTTTTTCATATGTTAAATCTCATGAGAAATTGGAAAACTTCTTTACAAATGAACTAATTTGCTCAAAAGTGATAAACTTTTGAAATAAAATTGTCAAAAATTACAAATTTCGTAAAAAATTTCGACTTACATTTTTTCATTGAAAAGGAACGAATCTTAGAAAATTCAACTGAGTTCAATTTTCCTTTTTTTTAAATAATGAAAAAATTAATAAAAATTGAAAAATATGCTCAGGAATTTAAGAATTGTCTCAATCAGTTTTCTCCAAGATGAAAATCGTATACCCATCCACGGATATTTTCTAGAGTTCCAATCTAAAAGTTTGAAATGACTCCAGTACAATTTTTTTAAATCGCTGATGATCTGAAAAAAACAGTGCTGCAAGAGCGGAGATTTTTGCGCTCCGCTCCCGCTCACTCGCTCTTCAAAATTTGATCACCGCTCCGCTCAAAGAGCGCTCCTTCTTCAATTTAGAGCTCCACTGGCTCTGCTCCTGCTCCACTCCCGCTCTTTTTCAAATTATTGTCGCTCAGCTCTCGCTCCCGCTCCCGCTCC
>FIZU01062357.1:0-16234 GCA_900064475.1 Pseudococcus longispinus
TGTCCGTCCGTCCGTCCGTAACGCTGACATTTTCCGTGACTTTTTGACATTTTGTCAGACTTTATGTTGATGACATCTTTAAAAAATCCTAAAATTATCAAAAAGACGATTTTTAGCTTGAAATGACAATTTTCACTAAAATATTCACAAGTTTGACAAAAAAACTGACAATTGACAAAAAATAACGATTTTAACCAAAAATGACAATTTTTACTTTCAATTCACAATTTCTACCCTAGAAATTGCAATTTTGACAAATTGTATCAAAAAATGGCAATATTGGCAAAAAATTATGAGTTTGACAAAAAATGACAATTTTAACCAAAAATTGCAGTTGTTACCTTGAAATGACAATTGTTACAAAAAATTATGTTTTGAACAAAAAAAAAACGATTTTTACCTTGAAATGACAATTTTGTCCTCAAATTCACTATTTCGACAAAAAAACAATTGATGAAACACGGAAATTTTGACCCAAAATGACACTTTCTACCTTGAAATCACCAGTTTGACAAAAAAAATGAGAAAAAATGATGATTTTGACCAAAAATGACAATTTTGACTAAAAACTGGGAATTTTAATCAAATATGACAGTTTTGTCGGTGTGTACGTAACGTCGTAACAGCAGTTAGTGCTCATTCTATTTGAAAATCAAATTTTGAAACGATGTAAATTTTTTCAAGTCCAAAAAATTAGAATCTCTAAAAGAGTATAACCGGCTTTATAGGGATGATTTGGCCCTGAGCATCGAATTTGAAATTATCCAGCGGAAGTTGGTCCTAATGGTCTAAAATCCTCGTCACAAAATTTCTAGCTCGATATCTTAACCCTAACTTCCCCTGGTGGGGTTAAATGCGGATTATCGTTAAAATTTCTATTTTTGACAGTTTTCAACCGAATTTTTTCAAACTTGCAGAAATAGTAGACAGTATGAAGGGTAATTTATGAAATTTTTAAACAAAATTTTTGGCACTTCAAGGTCAAATGGAAATTTTAAGATTTCTAACAGCCATTTTGGTAATCCTTTTCAGAGGTGCAATTCTGAAAAAAATATATATTGTGTACCTAGTCTAGATGTACAACCTTATATGTTTGCAAAACTTGATATCGTGGTGCGTTATCTTCAAAAATGCAATAAACCTATTTTTTCGCTCCTTTTTTCCTCTCTAATGAGTTATTTCTGGTCGAAAATTTTTTTCTTGCAAAATATCATTAATGACACTCAAATACGTCATCAACCTGCATTTCGACCAAATTCGTTCATTTTTCCCCTTTTTTCGAATTTTCTTTTGAAATACCCAAATGACGCCATTTTGGGGACCCACAACCTCTTCAACATAACCTATGCGCCTAAAAATCGTGTCTGGGGTTGTTACAAGTCGACATCTATTAAATATTGCAATTTCAGCAAAATCGAGAAACTTTGGTTTTTTTTTGCTCTTTTTTGAGAATTGAGTATTTTTGACTTTAGAAAATGATGATAGCACGATTATTGAAAATTGCTTTGTACACTTAAAAAATTTAAATCTCCACAAATTTCAAAAAAAAATTCTCCAAGGATGTCTACAAAAATTAAAAATTATTCAACTTTAGCCCTTCTCTCTTACACGACGTTATCTCGTCATCTAAGTAAATACCGACACGATGCTCGAGATACAGCTAAATTCCAAATCATAAAACCGTCCAACGTTTACCGACCACTGAACAATAAATAATCGAAAATATGCGGGAACAGCCTTGTAATATTTTAATACAACACCAAAACCATTAGAAAATTTTTATACTAGGGTGGATTTGTCATTTACATAATGAAAATAATTATCGTTATGTTATCTCGTTGACAGATCGCGAATGAGTCCAGCCCGTCGGATATTAGAATTATCACGACATCTTTTAAAGACGTGAAATTTAAAGGTAAGTGGAATGGATATCGTTGACTCGGCGGAGGCAACAATTATTCAGCTTGTTAATTTTTGATTCGTGTTTATATTAGGGTTATAATTTTCGCCAAAGTTGGCGAAAAAAATATATATACGCGGACTAAAATTTATCGAGGTTTAGAAAAATTTAGAATTGTAAATTTTCCCAGTCTTAATGTGGAATTATTTGGAGAAGAAAACTTTTTAAAATGGTATTTTAAGCTTTGAAGTTTTACCAAATAATGCATAGGATAGTGACAGTTGGGAAAAAAATGTATTACGGCCGAAGTAACCGCGAAAGAAATAAGTTTAACGTCATTAATTTTAATACATTACTTTTTACTTTCGTTTATGTGAAACCGTAAATAAAGAAGGTATTCCTCTCGGATTATAATTTCACAATGGGTAAAAAATTATTGTAAAAAAATGCTCAACTTGTGCATTGCGTAAAGTGCTTGAATAACTAAGCGCTCGTGCTCGTTTTGTTGCATAAATCTATATTCGTAAAAGGGGTAAAGTGAGGAGAGTTTCCGTGACGTTAGAATTGTTTACATTTGATGGGTTGAATTTCTCAGTTCGAAGCAATACGTACTACTTACTTTGTGTGTAGTCATTTGAACCGCCGAGAAACGATTCGCAATTAAAAATTAATATTTACTCGAAACCGAAGAAAATAAAAAATAATGCACATAAAGTTTTACGGATATTGGAGTTGGTTTCATGCGGCAATAATGGACTTAGATAGATAAATACTACAGCGAAATATTACACTGCCGGATTATTGTAATGTTCGTAATGGATAATCGTCTAAAATACATTACCAACGGTCGAAGAAATGACGCTTATCTTTTTTTTTTCTTTTAAAACTATTTTTAAAAGAAACTGCAAGAAATACACATCTTTAATATTATTTTTTCCGGCTGAAAAAAGCTATTAACGTAGTTGAGTGCATTTATATTGATGAAATAATACGTATTCAGGGATGGGTGGGGATTGCGCCAGGAGGAACAACTCGGCGGAATTTTGTCGAGTGTTTGTCGATAATTTTTCTCTGTTTGGATTTTTTTTACGTAATGGTTTAAAGTTTGAGGTTGTAAAAATAGGAAGGTCAAAATAAGTTCAAAAAATTGCGATGGAGGAGTGTTGAAGTTGAAAATGGACAACTCTGTTATTATGGGTAGTTTCGAAAATTTACTTAGTACAGCTTTTTTTTGCTCGCTCGTTGTTCATTTTCAAACTAGTATTTTTTTTTATGTTCCTTTGCTGGCTCATTTCTGATTTGCTTCATGGCATTTCAACATTTTGGCATTCTAGTTACAAAAGTACCTAAATTTTCACACAAAGAAAATGAAATTCTGCTTCGTTATGGAGAATAGATATCTATGTGTGTATTTTGTTACCTCTGATGAAACGTAATACCACTCGTATACCCATTTGGTCATCGGTGCCCCTTATTCAATGGCAATTGTAATTTTTGAAAGAAACCGAGCGAAATAGTGGCTGACGAATGTAAATTGTAGAGTAAGTAAGCTTTGAAAGTGCAAAATTACCAGTTGTTGCATACGACGAGTGACCAACTAGATATATCGGTATGTATCCTGTGTGTTAAATCAGACAATAGTTTGTTTCGACGATTCTATATGGTGTGTACTTTTTGCCTTTAAATCAAGTTGAAGAATTGACCGCTTCGAGTGTTTTTATTTAAAAAGCAAAATACGACAGCAAACGAACAAGCGTTGTACAATATATCTATGGTGTTCGAGTTTGCATGAAATGTTTTGTCGAGGGTGTCCTTTTTTTTTTTTGTAGACTCGAAAAGATAATTCGTTTGAAAGATTCTTTATCTTTGTGGAAAATTGTTTCGAAAAAGGGTTGGTGTTTCTTTTTTCTTAATTAATTCGTATTATTTTTCAAACTAAGTATATATCTACCTATTGTAGGTATATAATGGAGTTAACTGATGGAAACAAAATGCTAATTTGTAGATAATTTATAAGGGTGGATTGAAACGTAGACCAATTGAAATTGATGGATTGTGAAATTGTTTTTAACTTTAATAAATTAAATCGGTGTAGGTACAAAAAAAAAGTTTTATTTTTATGCATAGACTATGTGTAAGAAAATCTTTACAAGTTTACACATAAAATGTTAAAAGTGTCTATTAACACCTGTGTCAAAGGCAAACATATTTACACATACTTAAAGTGACCCTTTTTTGGTGTCTGTATTTATCAAAAAGTCACTTTTTAACTTGTGTGCCAGAATATCAATTTTTATAAATTTTACCAAGTTTGAGTTTATAGTATGGCCTATTTAAAAGGTCGGTTCTGAAAATGTAAAAAAAACACTGACTGTAAAAATCTCGAAAAAGAAGTCCCCCAAGAAAAAAACTAGTAGGTTTCAAAAGAAAGAAAATTTCAAGGTAAGTATAAGTACAATTTTCATCCCATGCGTGTTTTTTGTAGCACCCTTATTTTGGTCATAAAATCCATATTTATGGAAAATTTAAAAAGTTGATAATTTCAAAAATGAAACTTTTTTCTTTAAGTATATTTTTAAAACCATCGACTTCGTAAATTTCTCATAAACATGGATTTGATGCCCAAACTAAGAGTGCTTAAAAAAATGCTGGGGATGAAAATTGTAGAGCTTGAAATTTACTTTCTTTAAAAGCCAATAGTTTTTTTTCTAGGGAGCTTAGTTTTTGAGATTTTTACAGTCAGAGTGAGCTAGCATAGAATATTCTTCTGCGATGACCAAACCTGCAAAAAAGTCACGAAATTCCGTCACGCTGACTTTTAGTTATTTTGCAAAACTTTTTTGGACTCGAAATTTTTTTCAGATTTTCATTAACTTTTTAGACTTGGAAAATTTCGGAAATAATACTGATTTTAAGACATTTTGTCAGACAAACACATTAGACTTTTTGAACTTGGAGAATTTTAGAAATCACTCCAACTTTCTGACATTTTGTCAAGCAGAATTTTTGGACTTGGAAAATTTTAGAGATCCACGCTGACTTTCAGACATTTTGTTAGGCTATTTTAGATTTTCTGGCCTTGAAAAAATTTTCAAATTTCAAACGATTTTTTGGACTTGACAAAATTTAAAAATTTCTTACTTTTTCGATTTTGAAAAATTTTGCGGAGTGGTCAGTTGACTTTTGAACTTTGAAAAATGTAGATTATTTTCCGATACGACATTCCAACACAAAATGTCGTCAAATTGACTTTTAGACATTTTGTCAGAAAAACACGAAATTCCGTAGCACTGACCTAGTAAATCTTTGACTTTTTTGGACTGTTTGTCAGACAAACAATTTAGACTTTCTGAAATTAGAAAAATTGACTTTTAGACATTTTGTTGGACTTTTTTGGACTCGGATAAACAGATTCCTATTGACTTTTTAGACTTGGAAAATTACAGAAATAATGCTGACTTTTGGACATTTTGTCAGAAAAATAATTTAGACTTTTTGAACTGGGAAAATTTTTGAAATCAGGGTAACTTCCCGATGTTTTGTCAGACAGACTTCTTGGATTTGGAAATTTTCAGATATTATGAACATTTGGTCAGACTTTTTTGGACTTGAAAAATTTCAAAGAATTCGAATTAATTATTGGTCTGAGAAAACTTCAACTAAACGGACTTGAAAAATTTTAAGAAAGATCAAATCAAACATTTTGTCAGACAAAGACAAGTTTTTACTTAACGCTGACTTTTAGACACTTAGTCTGACTTTTTTGAATTTGGAATAATTTTCAGATTTCTACTGACCTCTTTGTACTTGGAATTGGATTTCGAAAATTTTTAGAAATAAATCCATTATGAAATTCACTCACGAAAATCCGTTACCATGGCTTTTAGATATTTTATCTGACTTTTTTGAACTTGGAAAATTTTTCAGAATTCTAATGACTTTTTGGACTTGGAAAATTTTAAGAAAATTTCGAATATCACGAATTTATGGACTTGAAAAAATTCAATGGACAAAAGTGTTTTATAGTTTTGTGGAAATGACGGGGACGTTTTATCAAACTTTTTTAAACTTGACAACATTTTCAGATTTCCACTGACTTTTTGGACTTGAAAAATTTCAGAAATAAGGTCAACTTTTTGATAAAATTCTTGTCACATTGTCAGACAAACAGTTTAGACTTTTAGGACTTGAAAAATTTCAGAGATCACGCTTATTTTTAGACATTTTGTCAAGCAGTCAGACTATTTTACATTTTGTGGACTTGAAAATTTTTACAAGTTTCAAACGATTTTTTAGACTTGAAAAATTTCAGAAATGCTGACTTTTTCGATTTTGAAAAATTTTATAAAGTGGTCAGTTGACTTTTGAACTTGGAAAAATTTAGATTGTTTCAAAATTTGACTTTTAGACATATCACGAGCCATAATAACATTGCTTCTGACCCTTTGAACTTACAATTAGTTAAAGTCAGACATTGTGTCACTCTGAAGAAAGCCAGATGCCATTCCTTACCCTCTTTGACCTCTTCCTTTTAAATTTTTAGATTTTCGTATTTGATTTTTACCGGTTTTGGATTTTTGAATTTGTGTTTTCGTATTTGTCAACTTGGCATAAAAATTTCAAAGTTTTGTTCAAAAATCCAAAATAGTAGAAATATTGATATTTTTAACCGAATTTTCGGAGAAAATTTGGTTGTACATATTCGTCCAGCCGTAAATTGCTTTGTTTGGATCATAATTCGCCATTTAGGATTCTTTTTACGATTGAAATTTTGTCTTCCCCCCCCCACTCATTACAAATTGTACAATTACTGATCTATTTGAAAAAAATGGTCAATTTCTGATTTCAATGTTGTTTTTGAGCGCAGTCTAGTTTTCAAAAATTTGCTAAATATGCTTCTGAATTTGGTATTTTGGCAAAATATAGTAAAATGTGCCCCAAAAATGACCAAAATATGCATTTTGAGCTGAAATATGCACTTTTTCAAAAAATAGGTATGGCTCATTAATTTTCATAGGTTAAAATATACCTATCAATTTTTACACATATCAAAGTTTTTCAATTTTGAATTTCCACCCTTCCCATCACGTGGCCCAATTCGTATTAGATTTACCCTTCCCGAAGTCATGCTTTCTATTTTCCGATGCAATAGGCTTGATGCTCGTTCGCTTCATTTGTAAACCGAGTACAATTTGGTAAAATTGAGTTATTCTTCGAAAAATAAGGAAAGATGCTGAGAAACATGTACCTACTGTACAACACTTCTGACCCGAAGGTTTATATGTATCTTGCTGTACACGACGTGGTTATTGAAACACGAACATGGGTAATTTGAAGATACTGTATAACTCAATAGCTAAAATTGTACATGAATTTTTAAAGTACGACCGTCGACATGTACAGCCTACAGGTGTACGAAGAAACATTATCGAAACGTGATTTAAAGGCAAAAATTAGCTCAACATTTTCCAAACTTGCGTATAAAATTTAATTAAAACCTGAGCCGAGGAGTATTATCGGGAGTGGTTGTTTTTCGATGCTTCGTGCATGTAAACTTAGGCGAATAAATGTATATAAAACCGTGTAAAGATTATGTTTACTATTCAAAGTTATGCTATACGAGTAAACTTTAAAATAAGCTCATCTAACACAATGCTAAATCAAAATGAAAGTCTCTAAGTTAGAAAGCGTTTGATTTTGAGTGAGAAAAATTCGAATGTAGGTAGATCAGTAAATGATTCCTAAAACTTTCTTTTTTTCAAAAAAAGAAAGCTCGCTCGTCTTAAAACATTAGATTTTTCTTTTTTATACGACAATAAGATAAAACTTGGGGATTAAATGGTATTCGGCTTTATTCTGGGTAAAAATTTAGTAAAGATTTATCCGGTATATCGATCACCATAGCATAGCCTATATAATTTCATCAAAGAAAATAAAAACCAAATAAATAAAATAAACCTTATTCGTAGATGAGAAACGCGAATACTCAGCAACAAAAAGAGCTCACCGTCGGTGTCGTTAAGCAACCAGAAAAATTCAATTTACCCAGCCACTCTTTAGGGTTTTTTATTTCCGGACTTGGAAACATCATCTTGCTAGATTTTCTGCCATGCTTTCATTCATTTTCGCTATTCTTAAAGAAAATAATAGATAGTAAAACCCACCGCGGAGTTTATAGCGAAGCTGGCATTTTTATGATTAAATTTTCAAATTTTTGTAACAGAATATCGATGAAATCGATTCGTCGTGGCGTTTTTTTTTTTTCAAAGATTTGGTATCAATTAATTAACATTCTGTTAATTGACGAATCTATCGAATCGAATTAAAATCTGTAGTTTTTTTTACATCGGTCTTTGTGAAAATATATAAATTAATACCGAAGTAATACGTTTACGTCGAATATACTTACACGAAGCTCTCGAAAGTTTATTTAATTGAAAAGAAAAGTAGTGCACTTAATCAATTGTGGTTTGATGGAGAGCTTGGTACGTAAACTGTATATTTTGCGAACCAATTTTTCGCTACCTTAGGTTAGTTGTAGTTTACAATGTCTAGTATTTTATTGACGCGAAAATCAAGAGTTGTTTACTTAAGAAAGAACGTGCTATTTTACTTTTTGTAAATATTGCAGCAAAGTTTTTTTTATCCGCCTCGTCTTTTTTAAATGTTTACGTACATATGTATTTTTGTAGGCAACGTAACCGGCGACAATACCATTTTTACACAAAAAATTCTCCGCAATAAAGGTCGAACGAAAATAAAATCATATCTAGAATGTTATTTCTATAAGCATTAAGCCGCAGTTAACATAATATTTGTTAAATCCGAGTTGAGTAATGTGGCAAAATAATGTATTGTGATGTTTTTTCTTCTCTTTTTTTTTCGCAGGAAATAAAATTCCAATACAACACTTATCGTTTCAACATTTTTTACCAGAGACGATATCATACATGACGTACGAAGGATCTTTAACCTACCCAGGTTGTTGGGAAACGACTGTTTGGATTATTCTAAATAAGCCTATTTTTATTACCAAATCCGAGGTGAGCGTATGGTAAAAGAGGATTATCAATTAGATACTGGTTTTTTTTACGAATAAAATACATAGGTACTTACCTTCGGGTCGAAATTATTCAATTAAAAAGCTCGCAGCTTGCGTTTTTATAGTTTCTCTAACCGATTGAAAAAGCTGATAAGTAAATTATATGTGGTAGTTTTGCTAAATTGTGTACCTTTTGGCAGGCTGGAATCATTAATAGCATTGTTTTTACGATAATATTGACGAAAGAAGAAAAAAAGTATATAGGCCACTAAATAAAAAGGAATACAAATGTCGATTTTACTCGTTTTTCGTGTATATTTAATTCAGTTATAAAAGTATTATTGCTTAGGTATAGTCTCGCGTGCTATGAATAAAATTCAAGTATATTGGGCGCTTTTCGAGGTGCTAAAAATATAAAAATCAATTACATGTTTTACTTTAACATGGAATTTTGCCATTACATAAACATAACTTGAAATATCTATGATACTTGGCCACAGTGACGTGTTCATTTGGCATTTTTATATTCTTAAATGTGAGAAAAAAACAATAAAGTTGGTCAAATGTAGTCTAATAAAAAAAATAGCTAGTTAGGCTGTTTATGAGGTATTTTCCGTAGTGGACGAAAACGAAAATTAATTTTAATTTGAAAATGGAAATAGAAATGGGTATTGGATTTTTAATTTGTGTTCGTTTTTTAGCTGTACGCATTAAGGAATTTAAAACGTGGTTCGAAAGAAGCTTCATTGGGACCATTGGGTGATAATTCTAGGCCTACTCAAGGTATTTCAAATAGGACTGTTCGAACGAATATTGATTTCAAGAAGATAACTTCAAAAGACGTGAGTATCTGTTTGTGTATTTGAGTTAAATATAAAGCAGGTCTTTTTAATTAAACCAGCTTCATTGTCGTCAAATTTCAATTAAGTAAGAACGTGAATCGGTGTATCGAGGGGTGGGGGAATTATGAGTTTAACCGAATGCCGTTTTCATTACCTGGTATTTTTCTTCGTCAGGTTGTACTCGTATTGTCCAAGTTACAAATTCTTTCACGAGAGATTTCTTAAATTTTAGATATTTACTTGTAATTTAGAAAGAAATAGACGAATGAAAAAACTAACAGCGGATTCGTGCTCAGCGAATGAAAATACTTCCATGAATATTCTTTTCGCGATCATTTTCATCAAATACTCAGAATTATTTTTTTTTTTACTGATTTTTGATAAGAAGAGCGCGACCTTAGTATTTGCCACGCACTGTAGTGGAGTAATGCTGAGCTCGGGCTCGTTATATTCAATTTTCAAAATGGTCGTTGAGAGCTGGGTTAATATATGCATTGATTGGGCTAAAAAATTTTTTGCATCATTTTCTCATGGAATGGTACCAAACTGTGGGGTTCGATCTCGAAAAAAATTCAAAATTTTTTTCCTTCAAGTATAAATGAGGGTCACCGAAGAATGTTTTTTTTTCTGGTTTGAATTTTTTTAACAATGTTGCCATCGTTCTAAGGCTTCGAAAAAAAATATTATACCTAAGGGTATTACAAAATTTTGAAAAAAAATCCAGCTATGTCGCCTCCCCTCCAATTTTTTTGTGATTTTTAAAAAAATTTTAAAGTGCAAAAAAATTGAAAAAATTTCTAGTTATTTTTTATAAAAAATTTCCACAAGTTTAGCCACATATGGCCATAATTTGTGAAAATTTCAGAACTTTTCACCCTCTCCCTCCAAAAATATTGCGTACCTATTGAATTTTTAATGTTTTTTTCAGTTTTGAATTTTTCTTACAATATCGTCATTGTTTTTAGGCCTCAAATTAAAAAAAAATTCAGCCATATCACCCCCCCCCCCCCCCCCCCCCCTTTTTTTTTTATTTTTTTTAAATTTCAAACTCCCAAAAAATGGGGAAAATTTTGACCAATTTTTTTGAAAAAAATTTCCACGAGTGTAAAATCCCTGAAAATTTCAAAAATTTTCACTCATCGCCTCTAAACATATAGTGTATTGAATTTGCGATATAAAGGGGGTGATGATTCGTGAAGGGGTGGGGGTGATGGTAAAAAATTTACATGACGAGTTTTTACAATGAAAGCAATATTTAGGACCAATTTTGAGAAAATTTAGATCAAAGGGCGATTTCACCATGTTATCGGGGAAGACCCTTTTAAGGATTTATGTGAAATGGTAGTTTAAAGAATGTGCAGAGAGTTTATTTCATCTGCTCGACACGAATCTGAGATTAATTTTATACATTCCACCATTTCTATTCTTCAGATTTGTTTTTTTCAACTCTTGAAATTTGCAAGAAATCGTTATTTTCCCAATTTTGAAATTTTGAGTCATATTTCGCCGATTTGCCTAAGGTAATAGTTTAAGGAGAGACAGTACTAGTCCCTATTCAAATGGAGCAGAAAGCAAAATTTTTTACTGGGTAATCAGAAGCTGAACAAAAATTTTCAATTTTTTTTCAACTGCAAAATTTCGATTTTCCCAACGTTTTTGATGATATTTGTACATGTACTTACCTATTCGTGATGACTTTAAAAATGATCTCATCAAAAAACGAAGTGAGCACATCACTTGAAAGAAGAGACTTTTTGTTCGATTAAGTAACAATTGGAGAAGAGAGTGCAGGACCGTAAAAAATTGGCGAAATTAGTGAAAGAGGAATTTTAGGTAGGATAAGTCCAAAACAGGAAGGTCTCAGCTTCAAAATGATGGTTAAAAATCGAAAAAATCTTCATAAAAAAAATTGTGGCTATTTAAAAACTTGACTTATTTTGAAATTTGTTTGAATGAATTCTAGGTATTTTTGCAAATCATTGATGAACCCTTTTTTTCACAGCCATTTTTCAAAGGAAACTTAAGACCCTGGGATTTTTGAAAACATGTAAAATTTCCAGATTCGTATTTCTGAAAAATATCGAATTAGCCTATATAAGCTGCAAAAAGTTTTTAAATAGTCAATTACTTTAAAAAAGAGCACTTTTCAATTGTTTGAAAGTGTCATACTTCATAAAATCAATAAAGACCAATACGAGTAGAAAATTTTCCCAAATTACCAACACTAAGTGCTTATTGTCGCTGTAACTATTTTATTTTTCCCTCAATTTTTCTCCTTCTCTCGTTCTACGGGGAATTGAAATCACAAGCTCCTTTTAAACCAAAACAAATATTTGCTCTCTCGAATAAAAAAGAACCCTCTATACTGTTGCTTTCTTTCGATGAAATTAGTTTCCAAGAATAATGATAGGTGTTGATATGTTAGCATGCTTCGTCTACTAAAAACGCTCAAGTTTATGCCAGAACATTTCTTGTAAAAATACCATAATAATTATTACTCTAGTTTACTTACCACAATTCGTAGGTAATCGATGCATTATCATAACAAAGTAAATGCGCGGAATATAGCATATTTTTTTGCGTAAATTTAATGTTGATAAAACGCGTTAATTGAGGAGTATTTTGGGTTTGGGGTTAAACAGATTCGGGATTTGTTCACAGAATGATGAAATATAGGGGAAAAAGTGTTATGCATCGTTACACAATTTCCATTAAATTCAGCTTTACACGCAACATTAACTAATATTGAATGTTAAAGCTTTTATTTGAACCGCTTCGGTGTGATTTTTAACAATTTCATATAACTTGCCGTGCATTGTGCAATGTATCTTGAAACTGAAAATCTGTATAGCAATTCACGTACCTACCTACGGCTCGTTGTAAAAAAAAAATGTAATCCTGTAAAAAGGATTATTTTTATGAAAAATAAGCGTAATTCGAGGCGAATTTATACCTATTAATATAATCTTGTTGAAGATCTTGAGGGGGAAAAGATTTACTCGATGAATGAATAGGAGTAAATTCCCTGACAATGTTGGTTGGTGCTTGATGCACTCATCAGTCATCATTCATCAAGTAATCATATTGGTGATAAAATTTGTACTTATAGGGTGTACTTATATTAGATGGAAGGCTGATGGAATAAAGGAGTGTACAAAAAATTGTTGGAAATTTAATGTCTTATGCAGAGACTATAAAAGAGTAGACACAAAGATATTCAAATTTCAAAGTCACGTGAAATACATATTTCATAAGAGAAATTGGCAATTGTTGAGTACAATTTTTCTAAAAGTTGATTTTCTGGACGAATGAAACGTTCTACAAAAAAATTGTGGGAACAAAAATTGTAGATAATGAAATTTCCTTTCTCGGTTATTTGATTAATTTTTTTCTAGGAAGCTCAATTTTTATCATATTCGCATAGGCAAATTAGAAATTTAAATGTACTTCAACTTGAAGGTTTTGAGGGAAAAACTCGAGGAAAAAAACATTTAAAAAAATTACCATATTTTGAGGACTTTTGTATGGAAAGATTTGAAATCAGATCTAATTTGTTAGAAAAAATACAAAAGGACCATTTTAATAGGAAATTTTGAGAAGAATAATTTCCCAAAAACCCAACTACTTGATGAGATAATTTAGATAATTGCAAAAAACACCACAGTGAGACATATTTCACGCTATTATTCACCAACGCATGCGCAGTACGGTCTGAGACATTTAGTATGTTGATTAAGACCGCGACCGCGTATAACTCATCGACGCGTGCGTGATTTGGGGTGAGAAATTCAGTACGTTGATTAAGACCTTGTTCAACTCATTGACGCATGCGCAGTATGGAGTCAGAATGCAGTATGTTAAATGTTGATCATGACCCCTGATAATTCACCAACGCATGCTCAGTATGGAGTGAGATACATAGTATGTTGATCAAGACCCCAGATATACTCGTAACTCGTAGAAGCATGCGCAGTACAGGGTCAAACATTTAGTATGTTGATTATGACCTCGTATAAATCATCGACACATGCGCGGTATAGAGTGAGACACCTAGTATGACTCATCGACGCATGCTCAGTATGGAGTGAGACACTTAGTATGTTGATCAAGACCCCGTATACTCGTATTATGAGTATACGGAGTGTTGACGCATGCGCAGTACAGGATCAAACATTTAGTATGTTGATTATGACCTCGTGCCTATAACTTATCAACACATGCATGATATTGGACCTTGGACGAGACATTCAATATGTTACACATTTTTTAAAATCCATATTGCAGCACTTTGAAACTAGTGATCTAGCTTTGTGAATACTTTTTTGGAATTATAATGAAACCAGGAATATGGTTCTGTTGTTGTTTCGAGTTCAATTTTCTGCAATTTTTTGTGTACTTGTTTTTCCTCTGGAGGATTGATTTGATCGTCATATCTGTATGTACTTGCTTAAGTAAGGGGGTTCCATCAAATCAAATGAGCATTCAATTGCAATTACAAATGCATATTATTCATCTGTGTGCATTATGTATGTGCGTGTTAATGGTATATCACCAGTCTGCGAAGCATATATGTATACTTACTTAAATAAATCTTTTATTTATATGTATTTACATTTGTACGTATACCTATCTTTATTCATACATCATGTTTTGACGTAGGAGAAAATATGCGACGTTAGTATGAAAAGAAAAGTCTACTATACAGGTAAGACGAGATATAAATTGGTTTGAATTTGAAATACCATAGAAAGTAGATTACGCCTGTTATACGTACCGAAGCCTATTTGATTTCCGCATTGGTTTCTACGCTATATGTAAACTGTGCACCGTGTAGCTATAGTAGCTAGGTTAGGTATATACTTAAACGTATTACAAATGTAATTCGCAATTCTCACGCGGCTTTTCGAGTGTGTCATTAAAGTCAACGTGTGCAAAATGTAGGCACTATATCGTATCGAGGGGTAGAAAAAAAAAAGACAACAACGACAACGACATTTTAGGCGTTTAACTTTTATAATACACGTTGATAACAAATAGCATTATCAATATCGTTATTATGTCTGTTGCGTTTTCCAAGTTTTCCACGCTATTCCCTGTCGAGACGCCCAATGATACGGTAACGCACGTTTAATCAACGTACAAGTTGTTCACGTACGTACGAGGGAATAATTTTAAAGTGAATTTTTCTTTCTTCTTTTTTTGTCGTCACTTAACCTTAAAGGAAAAAATTATCAATACTCAAAATATTCAGAATTCAACTCGCTTACTGTCATTCACATATTCTCGTCACGTTTGCATTGACAACAATTTGTTATTCAGTGCCGTGACGTCTGTTACTTTTTACACTTTTACCTACTTTATTTACTCGATGTCAGCATTTTTTTCTTCTTTACTCATCATTGTGTAGTATATTTTATTTATTCGTTTACGCAAATGTAATAATTTTTTAGGAGCTGTTGTGAGAAAATACGAGTAGTAGGCGTGTAGGCTGTATGACTGGTTAAAATGTGATGCTGATTAGCACATATGCTGATGCTTTGTTTTGGCAGTGTGCTGATGGTATCGTGTTGTTTTGTTTACCTTCTGGTATTCGCGGTTTAATGAAGTGTAGTTTCTCAATTGTTGATATGTATCAGTTTTGCATATTTGTATGTGTAGGTAATTGGGACGGGGGTTTATATTTGTGTTTTTGGCTGGCTTAAGTTGGTTTGTTTCGTTGTATTGTGGTTTAGCTTTTTTTTATAATTGATTAACAAAATGCATGTGATTGAAGGTTCGTTAAACCAACTACTGAATTGAGAATATTTACTTGATACAGTTATTTGGGTAAAATAAAGAGTTTTGATCTTTGGAAATTATTCTTGAAAGCTATTTTATTTTTGAGACAAATTTTACTAAAATGGTTGTAATACTGATTTTATCCACAAAAACGTATTTCATCTCTAGTCCCGGAGTTTCTATTAGCCACTATAAGCAACTGCCTAAAGAGGCAAATTTTTAGGATAGCAAAATTTTTAAAAATTCGTTTTTTTTTTTCAATTTTAGCAAAAATTTTTAATGGGCCAAATTTTTACATTTCATTTTGCTAAAAAAAATTACAACGGGAAACTAATCAATTCGAACATAACTCACAAAATTAATAACTTTCGAAAAATGTTATGTTCGGCGTTCTAAATCGTAATGAAAGAAATTCTAGATTTTTAACTGGAGGTAAACATTAGCTGTGATGGGCGGGACCCACCTTCCCGAATGTAAACGACAGGATCCGACACAATCCGAACCCAAACGAATTCAACAACTTACCCAAAACCAGTCAAACAACACTAACTCACTAAAAACTGGTTTGACAACTTTTTTGCTTCCCCTTTTTTCCCAAACCTCAAAGCTACTATTTTTTAATTACAATCGCTTGGTCATTTTTGCATTAATTAAATTGTGCATTTCACGATG